>JANSTT010020199.1:0-48135 GCA_026745375.1 Platyura marginata | reverse complement strand
ATAGAATGGTCCCAGACCAATTAAATCAACACCAAATTTACCAAGTTTCTGAAGTGCTGCCGTGGGACGATCACCACACCTCTTCCCCACCAATTTTTTTTTCTTCACACCGCCGTTTTCTTTGTATATGGATAATGGCGGTCGACTTCTATATATATATATATATGCAGCTACAATATATAACAAAACAAATCAAATTTCATCTATTCATCTGATTGATGAATTTTATTTGTTGGTTCATTTGTTCAATTCATTATTATTTATATTGAATGAATCAACCCAACATATAAGACGATTTACTGATTGTTCTATTATTATTTTCACTTCAACGTTTCGTTCAACGGGATGATGATGACTTCTTGAATGAATGCATTAAACTGTATCGAGAATGCTATTCGAAATTATTGGTTTCGTTTTTTTCTTTTTGATTTCGAATTCCTTGGTGCTAAACGATAGTGAAAATAGTTTTTCCATTAAACTTTGTCGCTGTGAAATTTTACTGAACACTCTTCAAATGTTGTTGTGTTATTTTACGTTCCCTTAATATGGTATTGAGATCGTTGATGGAAACATTTTCCTGCTTGTTCTTCTCTATACGTACTTATTGTATATATATATGTACCTATATATATTTTTTCATCGTTCTGAATTTTGTTACAGGGGAAACCCGAAAATTAGTTTGTTGTTAGAAAAGTTTGTTTTATATAGAGGTATGTGTGGATGGACACAATGGCATTAAAAGTGAGAATGGGGAGGAAATGCTATTAAAGTACTTTAGAATTTTTGGTGGAACTTTCGAAACAAGATTTTCGGTTTAAAATGTAATTTGGGGAAAATTTGACGATATGAGAGCGTTGAAAAAGTTTCCTTTTCTGTCTCTCTCTTCCGCTTTCTAAAAGTTAAATCGGATTAGTTGAACATCGGTAGTGATTTGGGTCATTAGACATGAAAAATATAAAATTGTGAACAAATTTTGATGTTTACCCAAGATTTAATTTTTATACGTATTTTATGTACTAAAAAAATAGCGAAACGATACAATTCTTATTTACGACGATTCGATAATTGATATTTATAAGGAACTTTTTGTCCATAGAAAATTTCAATTCCAATAGAAAATACAATAGTGGTTGGGAAAAAACCCTCTTGACCACTTCTTCTTTTGCCTACCTATCTACAACTTAAATTTAACGATTTTCATACAATGAAGTGGGCCAAATCTTCCGGCATTTGATGAATACGAATGTTTAATTAATTTATAATCAGTAAAATTCATTAAATCGATGAAGTTGCTATTCACGACGATGTGATCCTTATTGTTTTCTATTTCAATAGAATTAAAATGTTGATATACTGAAATTTTACGATAGTTTTTTCCAATAGTTAGATTATTTTTAAATACAATGAATTATTTTTTAAATAAAACAAATAAAGTTTGGTCAATACCTGTGCACTATGCATAATCCTGTTATTCCGGAACAACCACATCTGCTATGCAAATAATTTAAATTCAATCGAATCACATTGTAAATAGTTATGATGAATATGATTCCCGGCTGCAATACAAAAAGATTCAATTACCTTCCATCCATATTTAATATTCAATAGGAAATGTAATTTTCTAAATTGATAGTAAAATCGCTGTTCTTCTTTTAAATAGAAATAATATGTCAATGTGACAACGTACAAAGAGAAAGGGTGAGAAAGAGTGAGAAAGAGAAAATGTTAATTCATTCATATATGTATATGTACAATATATATGGAGATTATCAGAAGAGAGGTACCATTGCATCATCCGATTTATGTGTGAAAACTGTGGAAATTGTTTTAGCGTATACTAAAGCTTTATTTATCTATGCATATTCGGGAAACTATAAATTTCAAAATGTAAACATTATAGATCAGTACATACATATGTACGATGTAAACTTAATACAGGAAATGGCATGGAATGGAAGTATTAAGTTTGTTTGTACATATTTAAAATTAAACACGCGCATGAAATATAAGCAGATTTACGAATAAAAATGTAACGATTTTGTTACCACATAAATCAAGGCAAAAATAGAAGAAAAGTCGTAATATGCAGCAGCGACTGTTGTGAATAGGCAAAGGAAACACTGTCACCTCATGATTTACATTAAATCAGTTATTGTGGGTACACAAAATCAGTGGCGTCACGAGAAAATTAATCATTGTGAAAATACCTAAAGCCTTCAAAGTCAAATATATTCTAATAAGAATTTTAATTTAAAATCCATAAACTGAACTGAATGAATATCCGATATTTGGTACTTTATCTAATATTAGCCATTTTCTATACGTCTCGTGCAATTATGAGACTAGTAATTGAAAAAAAGGATCAAATCCTTACTCCTTTTTCCAAGCAAATAGCACAATTTTTTTTCATTTTCAAGTTAACAACAATACCACCTCCCCCCTCCCTGATGTCTTTTGCCTGGTTTTTTTTTATATCCAATTTAATTTTGATTAAAATCGCCTTCAATTTTGATAACAAATTTCATATCCAGATGCTACACATATACACACACATACATTCACATCTCTAAAAGCAGTTAGATGAAAATCGTTCCCATTAAACCTTTGACATCCGAACAAGGTCAAGCATTTGGTGAAAAACAACTTTGTTAAGTATCACGTTTCAATCCGTAAAGGTCATCATATTGTATAGTTAAAGTAGCACCCACCATCTCTTTTGTGTGGCTGTGTGTGTGTGTGTATGTGTGTTTATGTCACACCAAGCAAGAAAAGGACATTTTGTTCGTGACCCATTCTTGATAAAATATCAAAATGAATAATTTAGAGCAATCTGTACAAAATTCGGAAAAAGGTATAGGTAGATATACAATACATATATTAACCTCTAGATCCATGTGCATGTTTATAGAATTGGAAAGATACATCACATTTACAAATATAATAACAAATTATAAAAATAAATATTGAAATATTGTAATTTAATGCCGGTAGAGTATTGTTGTGGTATGAAAAGTAAATTGGGATGGTTTTCATGTCCATTATAGATTTTGTTTGGTTGTTAATCTCTTGAATTACGTTAGAAACATGATTCGCTTTAAGAGGACTACATTTTTGATTTTAACAATAACCAAATATGAAATCTAAAATCTGAATTTTTATGGCTAATAAATATTGAAACAATCTTTTATACCAGAAGAGAAAAAAAAATTGGAATATTAAGCCATAAAATAGACGGGAATGTCAGGAATTCTGTGCTTAAAATTTGATATTTAAATGCAAATTTAAATTCAAATTTAAGAAATCCAATATGAGCCTGCGGACACAATAACATTTTGAAGAAAATAATTGTCACAATAGCAATAGATGTTAGTGCGTATCACCATAGTAATTCTATGAGATTTAATGTCGATAGATTTCTGTGAAAAAAAAATTCACCAGGGAGATTAGAATTTGGAGAATGCTCCTTTTTTAACATAATCTCAGTAACAAATGAACAATATTCAGTAAGTATATGCCGTATAATGTATAAAAACTATATCGAGAGACGATATTCTCCTTTTGGACTGCCATCAACACAATGAATGAATGAAAAAAAAATTCTCTTCCGTTGCATTTTAATTATTCTGTATGGAAATATTGTATACAAATAATTAAATAAATAAATTACCGTTCAAAGGTTGGACTACACTCAAACAGAACCATAGGTAAAGGTGGTTAAACCAACGGTTCAATCAATTTAACCATAAACAAACAAAAAATTCCCAATCATTTTAAAGCAATTCACTTTCATACTCATTGGTACAATTAATGTCGGTAATTTTATATAAAAACTACTCCAAAAAAAAAAAAAGAAAAAAAATCATTAACCTACCACGTTATAGAAAATCAATAAAACCACCAAAACCATCAACGCCAGTTGTTACTATTAAATTCATATCAACTAAATTAAAAGCAAAACGCAATTACTATACCTATACGTTGAGGTATACTTTTTCTGCCCAAAAAAAAAAAAAAAAAAAAAACATCAAATATTGGACATTATAATAAATTAAATTAGTCAGTGCCGCTTTTAAATGGCAAACAAATTTCCATTAATACAATATTTTTAAATGAAATTGAGTGCGTCCTTTTCTATTTACATTTGCATATTCAGTAACATTTAGTGTATTTATATCGAATGACAATTTTATTTATAATCTGTTTATGGTGTGTTGAATTAAAATTTATTTTATTTATTAGAAAATGTTGGTTCCCAACAAAAATATGCAAAACGCCTAATATCAGTCTGAGAAATGAATTTATGTATAAAAATCGAAGCAGTATTTTCCGAAACCTAAAGGAGCAATTACTCATCACAAAATGTATTACATATAACAATCGGCGGCCCTATTCTGGCATTTCCGTGGGAAAAAAAGGAATTGGGAAATTATTTAAAAATATTTCCTAGTATTTTTTCTCAAATCACCAGAATAGACTTTTGAGAAATTTAAAACAAATAAATAGGAAACATTGATGAGGGAAATTATTGCAGTTTTTTTTCATGTTCCAGTTCAATTCCCAGAGAAAAACCAGAATAGGGGCGCTGGGTGTTATGGTTAGACTTTAAAAATTAAAAAAAAAAACAGAAAAAATCATGACCCATATACACATATATGTATGTACATACAATATACATACCTAAATACTCTCTAGCTATTCTGCAGAGCAGCCAAAAATATCCGTTATGCATCTTCATTAAATTTAAGTTCTTAGCTCAATAAAGTGGTTTTTATCGAAAGTGGTTCCACTTGAAAAGACATAACGTACTTCCAAAATATTGCAGTTATTGAATTGTGCAGTAAAAATTATCGACTCCCAAATATGTTTCTCGACGGCAACATTAGAAAAATGATAGCAATATTAAAATGTTGACCAAATCTATTAATTAATTCACACGATATCAATAAAAACGTATTTCCAGCAACAATTTTTCAGCTACATATTGACTCCAATCAAATATAAGGTTGGCTGTAACATATAAAAAATTTAATGTATGTCTACAACAAAATATTAAATCAAAATTATGCCCAATATCAAAAAATTGGAGTGGAGTAAGATGAATGTTTTGCTGACAAAAAAACGCTTGAAAATTATTCATTCTTATTCTATTTGGTTTCCAATAAATGATTTGAATAATTTATTAGTTTTTCTTGATGATAAATTTGAATATCACTTAACCTCTCAAAATCCCATGAAAACCTAAATGAATTTTCCTAGAAAATATACATAAAAAAAAAATGTATAGAAAAAGAAAATTACTTAGATTGGCTGACATGAAAACTTAATCTCCAAATTGAATTTTCTGAGTCGTGTCTGGCTATTTCATTAGAGACGATACATAATAAGTAGTATCATATGCATTGTCACGAAAAAAAAAATGTCAGGAAAAAATATTTTCTCTTCCATATTTATCCCTAAAATAAAGAATAAAATATTTTATAATAATTATTAAAAAATATTGTTTGCGAATATGCATTGGATGTTTAGGTTATTAAAATTATGGGCGCCATTACAATCAGTAGCCCATATTGAATTCTACGTCTAAAATTCTTCGTGATTTGTATTTTTATTGGTAGGTATAATAACATCAATAAAAATCAGTAAAGAAGGAATAATTAGCTATACCAATTACAATAAACCCGTAGGAGTACTTGTTTAATAATATACGACTTTTGTTTGAAATGACATACAATTGATTGCACCGCCATAACGGTAGGTCGTGGAACTTTTTGAAATCTTCATTTTTATATTCTCTATAATTATTGTCATATTCATTTTTTCTACATTCCGACTATCTTTCGAGTGAATAAATAGTTTTCATCAAAATTAGGTGCACACTGTACCACAGTCTCACCTATACCCTACAGAACTGTAGAGTCATATAAAGAAAGAAAAAACAAAATAATCAATCATAATAATAATTAACTGCTTCATTTTCTTGAGTTTTTCAAAATTTATGTGAATGTTCGTCCCTTCTAATAAAAATACAGATTATATAGAAAAATATTTACCTGTTACTAGAATATCTAGATGTTTATATCAATATTCTCCCAAGTCGTCTACAACCATTAATGATGATCGATCGAATAAATTATAGAACTAAACTTGCTACCTCTAAAATGCATTCAAAACTAGCTTGATACACAAATCGTAGTGATAAGATAGTTATAGACCGGTGTGTGCTTCTTATCTGCAATAAAAGTTGTTCTTAGAAATATTATTAAAAATATAAATTTATAAATAATTTTCTAAACATATTGCCCTGGTGCCAAATGTAGAATTCTACTTTCATCTATTTCTAAATAAATATTTTATGTATTTATGTATATTTCACTCATTTGGGAACCTATGCTCTAGCCCAATTTGATTGTTACATATGTACAAAATATGTCACACCAAATTTTCTATTTTTCTATATTGCTGCAGCGAAAAATCTGCATTTTAATTGCCATTGCACACTGCTAACTGAACATTATCTAAATATTTTATCACAAAAGAGAGGTTTTTTTTTATTGACAGCTGATTTATTAGTGTAATTGACCTAAATGTGGTTTTAACAAAAATATCATCAATAGAATTGATTGCACTAAGTGCTCTTTGTAATGGATTGGCTATATATGTATATAGACACTTATATGTACATATAGACTACCCACATAGAATTTGGCATAATACACCAAAGCAGATGAAGCTTCCAACTACCCATATAGAATGTATAAGGTGGTGGGTTTGATTATTATCGTGTGTTCCGACTCTATTTCTAGCTCAATTCTGAATCCGGTTTGGAAGTGGTGTATAGAGGTGCGACTGCTCTCATAGTTTGGTTCTTTTTTTTTTTTTTGTTACTGGCTATACGATTAAAATACATGTATGGGTGAGGTTTAATTTATTATGTTTCCGTTCCTGTTAGCAAGACTTTTAATGGAGAAGTATTTTCATTATCCGCAAAGAGATACGAGTGTTTAATGAATTGTTTATTTTTTTATTGATTTTCTTTCATTGAATTTTTTTTTTGCACGATTATGGGCGATTTTTTAGTGATAATAATTATTGTGAATCAAACATGGGTACCTGATTTCTAGATGTGTAGATAAAAACTATAACAATTGATCCATGGAAACAAAGTTTATTAGTTTTGCAGTACCTACTATGTCAAACTATCGAAAATATTTTAACTCAAATTCACACTGAGCTAGAGACTTGAACGAAAATTAGTTTTGGTATTGGAAATGGGCAAAATCAACACAACCATCACCTTCCATTACCTTTCATCACCTTCCATACAACGAATGGTGATTGTGGTAGGACTGAAGGGTTCTAAGACAGGGTTCTAATCCCCCCTGATCATTTTCTTTAAAGCAGACCAAATCCGTCGGTGAGGAGAGATTTTGTCCAGGGAGAATTTTGTCTGTCTTATAAAAAATTGTCAGGGGGGATTTTGTCCGAACTTTTGCCAAAAATACGTTGTTTTGAAAGGTATATTGCGAATTATAATACATTTTTGTTTTTGCTTAAGAAATACCTAAGATACCCCCTCCCCCGGAATTCGTCGCTTACACCCCCTCTTAAATCCTAACCTTGAGAAAAATTTAAGTGATTTATGGTAAATAGAATATATATTCGTATGATAGCTTTCTGTACACAATAAAAACCAACCAACCAATTAATTTAATTATTCTTGTCATGTAAAAAAAACAAAATCTTTGACAATTTAAAGTGCAAAAAACGCTGCACCCACTTACATATATACAATCAGCGATAATCATCTAGTCAATATACTTCTCCAGCACCCAACAAAATTCTTTTATGCCATTTTGTTGCTGTTCTTAATACATTCTATAATGCTAAATAAAACAAACAAATCCATATGCCAAACAAATAATTACATTAATGTTTTTGATGTCGTGCAGAAAGAAGTCAAGAAACTTTAAAAATGACACAGCCACAAAAAAAAGAAAAAAAAATTAACCAAAAATAAACCTGACCAAAGAGCGACATTACTGGAATTAAATATGCGCGCATACGCAGTGTAAGGTGGTTCATGGTGGATTCTTTGTGGATTAAGAACCAGTCAGTTGAGTATTATAGTTAGTTGACTGTATTAATGTCGGTTTTTTTTCTTCTATATTTTTTAAGTATATATATTAATATAGGTAATTATGACGCAGATATACACCTACTTTACCTGATGTGGTTGCTAAAAGACCGGTATTATATGTCACGGTAGCTCTGCTATGGTCGCAATCCAACAATAAAGATCAACAACATTATCGCAGTCTTCAGACCACTATTAGACTTACTATCTATAACAAGCTACTAAACATAGAAGTATTTAGTTCGATTTCGTTATTTGATGAACTACTTAATAAAAAGACGTTCAACGATTTAACAGACGGATTGTTGTGTTACAGGTGGCAAAGTGGATTTGTGTTAGTACGTGAGATAAAATTAATTGAAGACATACCTACAATAGAAAATTGTGTGTTTGTAAACAAATTGATTGTTGAATTTAAATTAAATTTAAATTGTGCAAGATTATTTATGGTATTGAATGATTACACAGTGAACAGAACCAATTGTCCTAATTGAAATTGACAAAATAAAACTTATTAATATATGCGTGATTAATTGTTATTAAATTGGTAAATAGTATAAACATTGAACAATGATAACAACCTGTTGGATAATTCTTGCTACAACAACAGTCCTGAGCAATGTTAGTTCCTGATTTTAAACTAATTACTACAATATAGTGAGACTATTTAGATAAGTATTTTAAATTCAATAAGATGATTTATAGCTTCTTCTGTTTTTCATACAAAAACAAAATAAAAAAAGCCTGGCTACTACTTGAGCGTCCAAAAATGTATAATTGTATGTCTTTTGCCGCGTTATTAAGTCACACACTGTTGTACCGCAATCACAACACCGTTTAAAAACTTTGTTTAAAAAAATATGACGAACAAATAACTTATTGGGTGTTAATATTTCATTATGAAACTAGAATTTTCAATAATTTTCAAAATCGCTATTACAACCCTTTTATACGAAGCACTTAAATATGGTACTAAACCAAGTACGTATACCTATACCATTGTGTTGTAACACTTTGCTTCCGATTACATGATTGGAAAAAACCGATTAATTAACTTTAAAGTTATTATTGAATAACACACACTTTGTGGATCCTGTAAGATTTCGTATTTTTAGTGATGGCGACTATATCTTATTATATGTAAGTTCCTACTATGTACCTATAATATGGAAAGTGTATTCAACTGCTTCAGGAATGCCCCTCACTTCATATGCCCGGCTAGCCTTTTCATTATCTTACATATCGCTGTTGTCGATTTTATCTTCTGTTAGGTTCGTTAAACATTTGGCCACAATAACTCGAATAGAATTTTAAAACATAAAAATTGGTTAATTACATCCAGAGTTCAAACAAAATTTTAATTCCAATTTTTTAATCATTTGTGATCCCGACTACGATATTACCAAATATTCAGAAACATCATGTAAAAAAATTCGAAAACAATAAATTTTGTTGTCATTTCTTCTTATTGGAATATTTTTTAAAAAAAATTACAAATAGAAAATTTTTGGAAAATTAATTTCGTAAATTCCTTAAAATATATGATAACATATTCATATTCGCTTATATGGTTTTTCTTTTTCTTCCTCTTCTTTGTGTGGCATTTTATCATCATACCCCAAAACTCTTTCGATTTGTAATAAAAATATTTCTCATTCTTGTTAATTAAATGATAAAATCTGAGAGGGAAAATTTGAATTATGCACAGCGCAATGTTTAAAATATATTTTAAAGTTTACACTCACGTACAAAACATATTTATGTATTGTATGCTCGTATACATACTTCTACGGGAAGAATATATGGAAATACTTTCTAGAATATTTTTTTTTTTTAAGAGAAAATTAAATATACAAAAGTTTGACATTTACTCTAATACGTATACGTACTGCATAAGTGTATACGTGTATCCATCGCACACACACATCATGTGAAGAAAAGTTTTTTTTTTTTTTTTTTGGGAAAATTGTGTTAAAAATTTTCTTTGAAGTTACAAAATGGAATTTTTTCCAGGAGAATACACACACGAAGGAAGGTATATGCAAAGTATGTTTGTGATGTTGAAACTCAAAAAATAAAAAAATAAAAATAAAAGAAAAAAAAAATTAAAGGAAAAGTCCCTAGTCCACACACATGTGTACAATGTACATACATATACATTTGTATACAACACCGATTTGCCGCCACATATATAGGTTATATTATAGATGTGTGTACAACAAAAGATGTGGGGATTTTTGGAAAATTATATACGATTAACCACCTCTGTGAAAAGTTTGAAAAGTTAGAGCACACAGAAAAGTTTCCACATCCAGATTATATACGTTATATTGTTTATTCAAATATGCGTACGGGATTACAAACGATATTAGCAGCGTATAATCAGGAAGAATTTAAAATATTTTTCATCATGATAATAAATTTTTGTTGTTGTTTTTCTGTTACAATATATCAAAATAATATTGAAGAATATTTGATATTTTAGATAAGGGATAACTTCTTTAAAAACAACCTACTCGTATATGGTGTATGTAATTACATATTTAAAAAAACAAAATTTCAAATAAGTAAAATATTGCTAAATTCGCATTTACGAGAACGTCGGGCTGTAGAAGAACGGAAAAAGGGTCTGTAACCATTTTGAAACCCTTTTTACAACATTTTTCAAAGTTTTATAACTATTTTATAACTCAACGAATTATTGAAATTTATTTATTTATTCAACAACGTTGTAATAACCATTTTGAAACTATTTGTGACAATTGCAGTACCAGCACGTTTCTAATATAACTTCATTCAACAAAATGTATTTACCAAATTAATAACGTTATTGTACCGTTAAACTGTAACGATTTCGTACCATTTCGCGTTTTCAACCTCATCACAAAATAGTACCCTTCATTGTTATTCGTTCCAGTGTGCCCTTATATTTGCTTTATCTTCCAAATAAATTACAATTGTATTTACCTGTAACCACTACAAATTTATCAGTATTTAGTATATTTTGCGACAGGGTTTCTAAGGATTCTCAAATGTTAAAATGGAAATAATTTGTATAGAATGTCAAGCTCTTAAACAGATGCCATAGGTAGATAATTTCAAATTGATCTATGTAATACTTCCCACCTATCCGCATTATGCTGAGTTCTATTCTGAAATTTTCTCATATATTGTCTGCTGTTTATTTTCAGGATGGTTGCATATGTGCGGATGCATACCAAAATATAACTTGCAATTTCCATTTCTAACTGAAACTGTTTCTAATATGTATATTTTTGTGTTGATGTCTTTCTCCAATTTTAGAAGATTTGGAGATTTCTATTGCACTATGACACGTAAATGTTATTTGAATGGAGCCACCTCTGCTATTCAGAAACAAGTGTTGTCACATTTACATTCAATCCATATGCAAATAGTATAGCTATAGAGACACATTAATATTATTAATTATAGATATGAAATGAGCTTTCTCTATGCACCATATAGGATAATGGATGAATTTATAAACGTGTTATGTATGTCAATATAAATTACATGTACAAAGATAGATTATGCAATTAACTTGCACTCTACAATTAATTAGGACTAAATGTCAGGTAAATGTTTTTTTTTTGTTTATTAATATTCTAGGCCATCATTACCAAGCGACAAATAAATCATGCACCGCCAGTACCGGGACTGCCACCAAATACCGATCCAACAATTGCAACTAAGGCAACAACCACCGAATCTGGTCCACCGTTACTAAGCGAAAGCTATTTGCCGGCAGTAATGCAAGCCGTCGCTTACTATGTGGAATTACTTCAATACGAAGTTATACATACAACAACGGTCGAACCACCATTCACACTGTCCCAAAATGATGAAGAAGCCGCCGACAGTACAACACGAAAAACAACGATTCAACATACACGACCAACGTCAGTACCGACATTTGTCGATCAGACAACAGTAATTCATAAACCGGGATATTATGCACCGGAAAAACCACAACATCAATCACAGTCAAATGCGGCAGGTTCAATTAAGCCGGCCCATGAGAAACCACTTACCGGAATTTTGCCATTGCTTAGTATATCAAATAGTCAATTCTTTGATTGGTTTCTACAAATGAAATTTAAGAAAATACCAGATTATTCAGGTAATTTTTTTAGATTTTAGCAGATTACCAACAGTACTTAATCATCAAGCAGATTTTCAACTATATTTGCACTTAGACCCCTAGAGGAAGTGGACTTAAAAATAAAAGATTCACCCAGCTCATTCCGAAATTATTAACAAAAATCTGTTTTTATTTATACAATCAATTTCTTCAACTTCAACTTAAAGTCTATCTTCAAAATTGGATGTTTTCAATCTAAACGTAGGAGTATCTCATACATTATCATTACCTAATATTACACCCCCCTCCAAAGTTATTTGATAAAATCTGTGATCTTTTTAAGTTAAGTGCCATCTTTGAAGACTCTATGGCCCAATGGTCCAACATTTTTCGGAATTTATTTTTATCACAAATCGCACAAAATTCCCGCACTTGTATATCATTTTCATTACTTAGTATCAATTTTCTATACGAAATAATACTGAAATAATCAAATACCAAACATATTATTCAAACGACAGGTCACCATTTTTTTTTTTATTTTTTTCTACCAAAACCATTTATTATGTTATTTATGCCAACAACAAGCCATTCAAATCGAAAATAACGACCATTAAATATTGCAGAATTCGATTTACAAAACTTAGATCCACTTCCATCGAAACTACTAAAGGACATCCTGTCTGAACGATATGAACAACCAGCACTATTGGACAAAGACAATGTAAATGAATTTCTAAGAGTTTACGATGACTTTTATGGATACAATCAACCGGTAACTGGTAGAAAGAAAATTCCGCCCACCAAACCATACGTACAAATGTTGATGTTGTACGATTTACTGAAACGTGAAGCTAAGAAGCAAATGTTAAACAAATTTGTGGTAAATATTGGTTCATTTTTTTTTTCTTTTTTGTCTACTTACTCTTTAAGAACCAAAAAAATAAAGACATTAATATACATATACATATTAGATCTTGAGATTATTCCGTGTGTTTTTAATGTCACTTATCATAAATTTACAAATGTTCAAAGGGATACACACCAAATATGCTAATGGAGCTTAATAAAACGGCACAGGGATCTGCATCACGTCAACTGTATACATTAATGAGTCGAATGTTGGAACGTGGTAACGTTGATAGGGCTGACATAAAGGCAAGAGTAAAGTCAATGATGGAAGGTATTAAAAATGAGAAAATTTAATTTGCATAAATATTTAGAATGTTTTCTCACTTTCTTTCGCAGATTTGGTGAATCCTTACAGTGTTACAGCTATGTCTCTGCGATATGTGCCGCCATTGGTATTTTTGTTATGAGACATTTGTCGGTTGTGAATTTAATAAATAATTTAGACAAGTCAATCGGATAGTGTTTAATGTTACGCCATATTCAGCCTTGTCTCATTTCTCAAACTCTCACCAAACTAAGGTAGGCCCAACTTTTACCATATATGGGTCTCTAGGAACACAAAGAAACAAAATCTGTACCCCGACACGTTTTGTTGTAATAAGAAATAAATGGCGTCTAATTAAGAAAATATGCTGTTTTAAAAGTACAGATTTTGTTACAGATCGATTTTATTGGAAATGTTTTTAAATATTGTTGTGAGTCTCGACTATTTGGCTCAATCAAACAATATCCAGACCCAACCCACAAATCATTTTTTGCTCAAAACTATCTCGTGAACAGTATTTCCGTTTTTAAGCAGGATACCTAATATATTATAACATAATGATAAAATAGATTGTTCCCGTAATTACAAGAATAGTAAAAATTAGAGATAAAAAAATCAACAGAACAAAAATATTCAATGACCAAAATACTACTAAAAAAAATACAAAATACAAAAACTTACATAAGAAAACCATGAACACACACCGGACACATTGTGCTCATAGCCTCGAAAATCGATTCAATCGTCATCGAAACACGCATGGAAAACTATTCGAAGGAAAATAATGAATGAAAAACGTGCACTAAACTCATAAAACAACAAAATGAATATTTTCAAATTTACTTACATCATGTTTGTAACGATAGCGGCCTTAACATAAGTAAAAAAAAAAAAATTAATTTTGTCCAAATAAATTCTGAATTTGACTAAGAGCACCCCAACTAAGTCCAGCAATTGTTCCAATAATTTCCAAAACAAAAATGCCAGCTGTTCCTACTTCATTCTCATTTACATTATTATCGTCATCAACATAATCATCTTCAACATCATCATCATCATTATTATCATCGTTGATGACCTGTTCCTGTTTATCAATTCTCTCTATAGGAAAATCAACATCATCAAAAACCATTGTTTCATTATTTAAATAAACATCACCATCACCTCCATTGCCAGTACCACCTACAGAAATGCCTTTTGTAGTAGCAGCACTAGCACCACCACCATCATCAGACACTGTCTTATTATTCCCTTTCAACACAGAATTTGAATATTTATAAAATGCATTTCGAAATGCTAATTCAGCTCTGCTTTTGTGATTTTCCTTTAATTGGAATGGGACAACCGAAACCATATCAGCAGTACGAGTAGTTGTAGCATAAACAACACCGTCGACACCACCACTACTGCCATCATCATCATCGGTATGACCATCAGAAATGTTATCTTTAATTTGTTCAATTTTCTCAGGTATGGGACTGTGGGATTTCCAATTAAAATTTCGTTCAGCTATGTTCCATACGTTGAACGGGGGATTAATGTGATATGTTGTGGATGCCATTAATTTTTTGTTTGTATAGTCTGGATCTTGGGCATTTTGTAGTTTTTTCAATCCAATTGCTGTTAACAGTGATGAGAATTGTTTCTTTTGGAATGCCCGTTCTTCGGATGGTTTACGGAAAATTGTCGATTTTTCCAAATTGTCCGCAACTAATAGTTTATGGACTGTGGTTGGTTTAGCATCGGATACGACATTGAAGGGAATTTCGTCGTTATCGACACGTGTGAGTCGTGTTGCTTGTCGTTCACGAATATTTGTGACCAATTTTCCGAGTTGTTGACTCGTCGAACCAATTACTTTACCCAAAATTTGTGTATAACGTTCAGCACCAGTTTTCGGACGAATGGTTGTTGGGGGGTCTGGTGTAAAATCAAAGCCGGGAAATACGTCCGGTTTGTCGGCGCGGGAATCACTTCGAGGTTGTTTTCGAAAATCACTAATGTGGGTAGGATCTGAAGATGCAGAGAATAGAGTGTGTAAAAATGGTGATGACACTGTCGTTTGGCAGAGTATCTGAAAGGAAAATGTGGTTTTTTCCACAATTTATCTCACGGACAGTTTATCTTTAAAAAATTTATCTCACAATCATAAAATGATTAACGAACGTTTGATCATAGAGTTAAGACAGATTTGCACCAATAATATATTCAAAAATTTAAAAATTTGTCTAAATGACAAGACAATCAATCTAAAAAAATTTATCGACAACAAAAACTATTTCCGAATATCAATTTATCTCATCTCAATGTCCATTTATTTAAAGAACAAAGAAAACTATTTATCTTACTGCCCGAACAAATGTTGAAAAAAAAGTGAATTAATGAAACAAATCTTAGAACAATTTATCTGAAAGACAATTTATCTCAATGATAATTTATTACCGAGGCATAGAAATTTAGTTAAAAAGATCACAAAAAACACAAACCATTAAATAGCACACAAGAAACCACATAAACATTGTTGGCCACCTCATCCTAATATTGGTTATTGCACTATTGTATCTTCAGTACTTGAGACACATCGATCGACTAATTTTCGACGACTATCTGAACTTAACAATAAAATATCTCTGGGTAGGAGCAGAATTTATTGCTATTAAGCAATGACAAACGATTTTGCATATAAAGTATGCAGTCTGATGGTAGATTATGCCATTGACACTGAGAGAATTGAAATTGTATCGAAAATAGGAACAAAAGCCTGATATGAATCAATAATTTTTTTAAATATTACGTAACTTTCCACATGTTCATGATTGATGATTAGTTTTTAAAGTCCGCCTCTTGTGATTTAACAAGAAGAGATCAAAATAACTTAACAATAAGATATCAAATAATTCAACAACTTAAGGGATTGGCACATCTACTTACTTACTCTTCAATTTGTTGAAAATAAGTTCTAAAAAACACATTGATTTCTCTCAATACTAATTAAACGAAGTTCAAACTGTCTTAATATAGACATTACTTAATGCATAATGGTAAATCAAACTACTATGACTGCAGGGTCTCGGATTTGAATCCTGGCAAACACAATGAATATTTCCAGGAATTTTTGTTAAGACGAATATTTCAATGGAAGGCATGTTGTCGGCTCGGTGCTTGATCTGAAAGCGGGTAATTCGGATTCCACATTAAAAACAGTAGGTCCCATCCGATATAGATTTACACAATTGAGAACGAATTACGTATTATAAAATTGGCTATGTGAGCAAGAGTATCAAGCAGACTGATGGTCACCTCCGACGAAAAAATAAAGACCTAATAGAAAAAGAAATGCCTAATAGACCTAAACTAGTGGCCTCAAACTCCTCATAAATTCCGACCGTCGTACACAAAATAAAGACTAAAAATTAACCCGGATTATTGCGATTCATTGTTTAAAATATTCCTTCTTCTAACAGCGTGCCGGAAAGTATCATTTTCTTTTATTTTTTTAATAAATTAGCAATATAAATGTGTTTCATATGTTGTAAAACACCGATTGCATCATTACACAACTTAATTCTTAATATTTAAATAAATTTTTCTAATCTTACCTCGATTAGTTGGTTTTAATCCTAAAATGGACACAAAATTATTACACAAATAACTAAAAATCACTTTTTTGGACATTTTATCGCATTTTCCTAATTAAGAAACTAATGAACAAACTAAAAAGACTTTATATTCCTTATTACAATGGATGGCGAGTTCCAATTGGGCTCAATTGTAACACATTTTAAATAAATAATTTATTATTTCAAATAACAATTTCCTTCTTTTTATACTAAAACTTCTATAAAAACGGCGCTGTTTCCAATTCACGTGACTTCGCCCGAAAATATATTAAAACCCTGTTTTTTAAATATTTGATCTCAAAAAACCCACGTGACCTAACATTAAAAAATATCTGCCGAGGCGAATTAAAAAAAAACGTCAAAAAACTAACCCAATTGCAAGTTTGATAATATTTGGATTCGTGGGTACTCGGAAAATTCTCGATCTTTTCAGTTGATATTTTTATATTTAAAACATTTTTTAAATTACAAAAGTAAAAAAATGCACTCCTTTTAATTTAAGTAGAAAACACTTGATATAAAAAACTAGTATGACGAAATTGATCAAAAAATTTTGTTTTATTTGGTTTCAATTAGACTTAAATGTCTGTACTACTCTCAACATTTAGAGAGGGACGTATAAATAGTGAATTTAATAATTAATATGTTAGAGCAAGAAAAATATTTTTGCGGTGGACTGTTGTCAAAATAAAATAATTATTTTAAAATAAAATGTATCAGGCCAAGTAACTCTTTTACCTTTCCAACGGGCTCTTCGGATCAAGTTGGACGGTGAAAGCAATTTAAAGTATACTACTACTACTACTAAAATAAAATGAGTAGCACCAGCGACTCTGAAGATGATTCCAACCTAGTTCTATTAAAGGAAGCGGCCGATGTTGACTTTATAAAAGATTGTATGTTTAAAGATGTTGGCAAATCTCCAGCTGTTTCTGTTAGTAAGTTCCATCTGTACTATCTTTGAATCCAAAAATCCTTAGATTCTTTTTCATTTATTTACTTTAAGATTCAAAAAAGGTTCCTACAAAATCTCAACGGTACATTTGTACCGATGACAACGTTACAGACGAATTGAATATTCCGCAATCGATGAAAAATTTTGTCTACGAGAAAATGTCCAAACTCATTGGGAAGAGCATTAAATTTGTAGACGATCCAATAAATATCAGAAAACATACAATTCCGGATCATTCTTTAGTTCGATTACTTAGCGACAGTGATTCAGTCATTAATATTACTGAGGGTGATCAAGATCTACCAGTGAATGTGAATCGCCGAGTTCCAAAATATAAACGACGAGTTGTTGAGGAAGATTCTATTCCGGTGAAAGATAAACTAATCGAAGCAACAGTAAGTATGGAAGAAATTAAGAAAGAAACCCGACTTTGGAAGACAAAATCAAAGAATAGACGAAAATTATTCGAGTACAAAGAGAAGCAGGCGAGGCTCTATTTGATTGAACCCGAAAATGAATTTACAAAATTGAGAAAGAAGAATAATTGGAATGAAACCAAAATAGCCTATAAGACAAAAAACTGAAAAGTTGTCACATAGAATTTACTTTTATTTCAATAAATCTTCGGTTTGAAAACAGCCTCGTTCAATAGTTTTGCGAATGTTTCCCGAACTTCCTCTGCCAATTTGTCGGCATACTGTGCCTGTCGTGTCTGTGCTCGTATTCGTGAGCATGGACTTAACGATAGCGTTGGCAATGACATTGGTCGACCAAGTGCCGCCTGTGATTCGGCAATTCGTCCCAACTGCATTAGAAACTGTGTACAATCCTCCAGCAGCGGTGGAAATGCTTCGGCAAACCGAACAATACAAGGTAAAATAGCACGGAACATCTCGACCCGATTGTCATTCGACAGAACGCCAAGCAATGTTGATAATGTGTTGATGCATAGTTTGGCAACGCTCAGTGATCTGGGCAGTGCGTACTGCAGCGACAGATGCGATGTCAGATCAATGGCGAATATTTGTTTTTCCATTTCGGACATACCCAACAGTTCCGGTATGAAATCCATGCAAATGTGCATCGATGGAATGCCGCGCACAGTCATGCTCAGTAGTTCTCGAGGATATCCTTGGAAATGTACTAGCCGGGCTAGAGATGGTTCCGAAATGAAGACTTGATGAATGTACGAACAGATAATGCCACGAACTTCTCGTAGTGCCCACTGTTTTCCAGTTTCAATGCGATCGGACGGCGTTTCTAAACATGTCTCGAGCAGCATTTGAACGGCCACACTCTCCTGCGATGCGACCAGAGCGGTTTTCAATTCATCCCGTTCTGTTTCCGTTTGAAGTTGACCAGACTTTTCGATCAGAGGTTTATCGAGAATGTGCCGGGCCAACTGACTTTTCGACGCGGCCAGACTTGCTTGCAATATTCGCAAAACAACGGCCAGCGCATCCGGACATCGAAAAACACGTTCATCACATCGTAACACCTGCAACGGATCTATTAATGCCGTTTCCTGTGTCAGAAGATGATTTTTCAGAACTGGATCTTCGGGCATCAAAGTATTAATGGACATAATCCACAGACGTCTGGGCAGAACGGTATTCAATCGAATCCACACATGTTTGTACAATTCCTGAATCAGTCTTGGCACTGTAGTGCCAAGAATTTTCTTAAAATAATACGTAAATAGTTCGGCCATTGGCCACAATTCAGTGGGCGCCATTTTCAGCATGATTCGCAGCAATTTAATTGTTTTCGATGGATACATTTCGATCTCCTCGAACGCTTCCACAATGTGTCCCGTTTGAATGGAAATGTTGCTAAACTGTTTCGATGAGATCACCTCCTCCTCAATCCAATCATCAACCAGCGATAGATGCGGAAAATGTGTGACCAACAATCGCAAAAGCGGACTGAACAAACCACTGAACTCATGTTGATTCTTTTGGGCTTGTTGCAGCAAATATTTGATCGGCAACTCTGACAGAAATTCAGTGGAGTAACTTTTGATGCGACGTCCATTTGCAAGAATTGTTACCATGTTACTGAGTCGCACGTCCTCGTACAGCAGCAAATAGTACAGGAGAAGGAGTTGTGATGTTACTGTAGGATTGCCGACAATTCCTTCATCGCCGACCTCCGGTGTCTTTATGTCATACTCGAAAGTGTAGATTTTCTTGGCCGTATCTAAGTGAGCTCCAACCACGGAACTACGAAAGACTTTTAAGATTTCAACTTCACTCAATGGTTTGTGAGTGTGCTCAATGGGTCCTTTGGCATTCGGGGCCACAATGGAATTAACATAGACCTCAATCAATGCGGGCAGAACAGGATGAAGGGGTGTCGTACAATTACAGATTTGCTTGTAGATCCATGATTTGATGGGAACTTTGTGTTTGGAGAAAGCACGCGATTTAAGCAATTGATGGATACAGTGAACCGGCAGATATCCAGGAATGTTTGCATTCAAATCTACCGTTACGGGAACCTTTACAGCATGGGCTGTAACAACTTGTTCGGTAAATATTTCCTGGGTAAAAATCTGTTTCATTCGCGTTGTATTATTCTGTCTGAGGAGGATTTTCATGCCCAATGTGGAGCATACAAGTTCTGAGATGGCCGGTACTTGATTGCTATGAAAATGAATGGCCATGAGTAGAAGCATTTCACCAAATGAAGCGGCCACTCCACTGTTACTCTCAAAATAAGCTTCTTCCTTGATGAGCCACTGAACCCATTCGATTCCTTTGGCTTCCAGTGATGGTTGTGATATTAGAGTGGGGCATGCAATCAGCATGCATAGTCCAAGTGATACGAAACGAATGCCGGCCGGTGTTGGTGGTGGTTTGGAAGTGACCAAATGGACAAGGAGATGAATTTCGTCATCATTAAACCTAAGGCGAAATTGTTATAGATACCCCAAATAATCAATTACTGAGAAAAAACTTACTTAATGCCACCAATGCCACGAAGAGCACAGTAGAGACGAAGCAGAGCGGCACCCTGAACCACACATTCATCCGGTAACTGACTATTCATTGAGAATACGACAATGTTCTGAAAGAAAAATTTGATGAATCCGTTAATTCGTAAGGACACCTTCTATTGAATACCTGAAGTTGCTTAAGAAGTTCATCGCGTACTGCTTGCAGTGCATCACCTTTTCGCTTCTGACTTGATCGAACAAAAACAGCAAACCAAGATCGAGTATTTTGATCATTGCCTAATAGAAGACCAGATACAAAGGCGATCTGAAAAATTAGGTTTTTTAATGCATTCTAAGATCATCTACGTAAAATCTTACCAAGTCATGTGGATCGCTTAAGCTCAATTTCAACATCAATGATGGCATCTTTGACAATTCTACGCATAGAGTTCGTGTTGGCAGCGCCTGACCCGGATTCATGTCACAAAGTGCATGCAGTGCCTGAGATCTTAGTTTTCCTTCCGGTGTATCCTCATCACCATTAGATATCAGTGAGGTAACAACTGAAATACAACAAACTAAAGAGAAACTTCCATTAGAGGAAATACTCCCATCCATACCTTCTTTAAAACAATCCGGCATATTAGCCACCACCCAGCATATAATGGCACTGCCATTATTGACATACAACAAGGTCTCGATAACTTCCTGAATATTAAACAGGGACGGCAGTTCGGCCAGAGCAATACAAATAATATCTGTAATCTCTTCCAAATAGATTTCATTATCAAATAGTTCCGACTGCTTAACGATGCTGTCGTTTCCACTTCTCGTTACCGACAATTGATTCTGTTCGAAAATCTGCGATTGAATGTAAAACAATTCGGACAGAACAATTCGAACTTTTCGTGTAACATCGGCACGTTCAAATCCAAGGGCAACACCATTTTGGAGTCCATGAAATTGTGCCGAATCTTGATTAGAATTGCCAATCTTTTGTCTAGATACAAAAAAAAAATGTTACAAATTTAAGATAAACAACGTTTTTAACCCACCTTAGTTGTTGCTCCTTTTTCACATCAATCTCCAGCTCATGATAGTCCACCTGCAGAAACGATACAATATTATTGACAACTTCAATGCCAACCAATAGCGAAAGGATTTGTTTACGGGATTCGACACCACTTTTTGTATTGTCCAACGGTGTGAGAAGGCTCATTCGTACAAGACTTGGCAACAGTGAACGAATTTCATTTTGTGTACAGTGTGCCAGTTCGGAAATGTTTAGATTTTGCATAGCCGTAAAGGCTTTAGAACTCACCACTGGCAGATTCATTTTATATTAAATAATTACATATATTTCTGTTTATTTTGTATTTTTATTGTTTGGGTTAATGTTTGGAGACATTTTTTTCGGTTTTATCTATATGTGCGCTGTCAATGTCAAAATAATTTGAGGTTATGTTGTACTGAGTAATCATGAGCAAATGTGATAGTTCAATTCGATTAAAAGAGTTTTGGAATAAAAAGCAATCGAATCCAACCATACTAGTATTCTGTATGCAAAGTCAGTATGAGCTGGTTCAAAATAAAAATTTATAGGGACGCCTATAGCAAAGATTTTTTTTGTTAACCATTTCGTTTACTTAACTTGAATGTAAACATCGATAGCACGATATTGTAGTTTCGTTTTAGAATTTGATACATTGATAATGTACTCTGGCTATTATATTTCATTCTATTATTTTTTTAATTTAATAAATTTTATGAACAAAATTATTATTATAAAATATACATCGCATTGAACACACCTCCTAATTAAATATTTTTTTTCTTTTTTTTTTACTCTCGCTCTTTCGCCGCAGTATATTTGACAAAAGAGGGATTTGAAAAATGTCATTTTTCACTAAAGGTAAACAAAAAATATTTTTTTAATTCTATTTAACCTATTTAAAAGTTAAATTATAAAATTTTGTGTAGAATTTAGTATTTTTATGCACAATATCTAAAAATCTATCAATTCTGTCCGTCAATATGTCCAGGTACACATTTTTTCTTAGCTGGAATTTTTTCTATATTGATTTTATTACATAACTATAATATTAAAAATAAAATAATTTATTCCCACACTAAATAATATTGATACAATGTAATCTGACATATTACCAATTATCAGCGGTTAATTGATTTCGATAAACTCGAAAAACCACTGTTATCACTTGAACGTGACAATTTGTAGAGGACAATCGACAGTAATCCCATAATCTTTATAAAATGTTTATCAATAAAAACACAATACGGTTTGATAGCATTACAGCCGTATGTGTATTTATATAGTTAGTTTTCATTCAAATATATTTGCAAAAAACCACTTCCTAAATGATTGTCGGAAATTCCTTTCACTCGTCAGCGAGTTTGTTTTTTTTTATTTTGTAGGTTTTTTTTTTTTTAGAAGTTCATTAGTCACTTTGGTTCATTTGATATATGTACTTAGTCATTTTTCTTTTATTCTTTTTTTTATTATGTATATGGAAATGTAGAAAGTGTAACAACAACCAGAGGTCTCTTTGGTAGTTGATTTGGCCAAAACAGGTTGCTAAGGTATGGAAAGACAGTTACACACTGCAAAACAATGTAATTGGTCGAATAGAGCCGCATTTAGCGTTTTAGGTGAGATGGTTGGAGACAACGACAGTCTCGTACCATTTCTAGACTTCTTGACTTCTAGCCAAAAGTCTTCCAAACAAATATTCGGTCAGATCTCACTAAATGTATATAATCTAAGGTCTAGGGGTCAAATTATGTATAAAAAAAATATCCAGACAGCTACTCACTACAGAATTCTTAAAGGTCTAATCCAAGGTCTATCCTTTAAGACACACTTACACAATTTTCAATTTTAAATGAATTTCGAATTTTTCCACCAAAAAAAAACGAAAAACGATCCAAATGATTAAACATTCCCCAATAATACCCACACATTGTATATTTTAAGGTCACAATGAAACTATAGCGTTCTCAGTTCGTCTCTGTTAGCCAAACACTGTGCAATGAGCTGCTCAACTTAAGTTGTATTTATTATTTTCATTTATTGTATTCGTCTGAACTGAAGTGTCCAGCCAGCAAACAAACGTGTTCCAAACAGTTTCGCTTGAATGATCCACTAGTTTACTGTCGTTGGGTGATTGCGATAGTGCAAGTGAATTTTATTAATTACAAAAATTGACTGTTGGTTGTCCTCTATATACATACCATAGTGCAATATTATCAATGATGGGCTCTGGTAATTGCAAAGTGTGCTCATCAACAAATACCGTCAACGATGCCAATGGTTAGTCGTTATTATTGAATAATTTTTAATAACTTGGAAGTGTTGCGTGTTTATGATGGGATACATTACATTAGAATATTGGAGTCCTTAGTAGATACTTAGTAGTGTAGTAGAGAGAGTAATCGATCGTACTTAATTGCAAATATAACAAAAAAAAACGATGAAAGGTGTGTCTGTGTGAGGTGAATTAACTCCTTAAGTTTTGGTTATTGTTGTAATAATTTATATTAATTGAAATTGGTGCGGTATTTCATCAAGGTTACTTCAACTTTTTTTGTCAGATTCAAGGATTTATTTGTGTTATTCGTGTCAAAGGCGAATAAAAAAAAATAATGTTTCAGTGGAAAGAGTCGTGTCGTAAAAAAAAAATATTTTGAATTTTCATCTTACAATTAAAATTTTTCCCTTTCATTATTTGGTCATGCCGCATTATCTCACACATGGAAGTAGTGGGATAAAGTTTGAACTCTAAAAATAGATTTTTAGATATTTTTTTGTGATTCCCTAACGACCAATTTATTCACCAAATTCTAGCACTCCGATAACTAGAGTTAGCATTCCGATATGCATTTATTCACCTTGTATTAAAGTCACGTAGGCACCAGGATTTCGGGATGCTGAGGCTCTAATAGAGAAATATATCCGTTCATTGAAATACCTCCTAATAAGAGAACATGGATAACATTGAATGTTAGTGCTCCAAAAAAAAAAAATCTTTAAGATAGGGTTTAGCAGCACCAATTTCCTAGATGGATTGTGTGATGAAATGTCCGTGTGGCTTTGTACTAATCTAAATCTAACTTTCGACTAAGTCAAAATAACTACTGTTTGGGCGCTGAGTGGTGTGAAATTCAAGGTATCGGCTCATCGGTATATAAATTTGTCTGGAGTTAATCCTCTAGGCAGTGTATATCTAAAATCGTAGATTCTGGCTCTGGGCGACATCCGACTGATTAAATAGCAAAGTAACTCCGTCAAATACATATATCATAATAGGTTATTGTTGTTGTTGTTTCAACTTAGGCTATCCGTCTGGCTCCGTTACTAATTCTAGGAACTCTGCAACCTTAATTGGGTTGAGCCAAAGATCCTTAGTTGTCAGGTCTGTTATGTTCTGAGGGCAGCTCTGAACAGATTATAAAAATCGTGGCGTAATTCATTCCAGGATTTACACTTGTCCTCTATTTTTAGGATTGATCCTAAGCTGTGCTAAGGGGTGGATCTTGTTGATCTGGGTAGCTGTTTCTCGTCGTCTACTATCTGCGGTGGTTTGTCACAACACGTCTATTGTAGTTAGTGAAATTTATTCAGCCTAACCAAAGTGTTTTGTCCATAGCAGCTAACCTGGATTGAAAGTAGATTGGACATGCAATTTACACAGGATCCTGACTGAACTAAACAAGATCGACATTTTTTTCATTCTGTTCGATTGTAATCAGTAGTAAATTCCAATAACGGGGCTCATTCCATTGTTGTTTTTGTTTGCCTTTGTTTATTATCTCTGTGGGGGTACAGTTCAAACATCAAACATTAGATATTCAAAGCAAATGACTCAGTGATCATAAAGTACAATTCCAGTCAAACGCATTCGCAATCAAAATCCACAAAATACACAATAATTAGTCACACACGGCATAGCAAAACTCAATACACATACACAGCAGATAGGTAATAATTACCTTGCTCAAATGGGCATAGATCAAATCAAACACAACCAATCGACCGGTTGTATGATGACCTTGCCGTTTCTGTATTTATCGTCAATGTGACTATGATGTAAGAGAGAAATTGTTGGTGTTTTATAAATCTACTCGACCTGTCAATATGACTGCATTTAAAAAATTATATACTTTTCCAGTGCATTCCATTGTCCAACCCGGTCGACTTTTAAATATGGCAAATTTTGTGCCACCCCTAAAGCGCTGTACATGTAAGCCTTCGTGGTCACATCAATTTTTTATTGTATTTAATATAGACATTTTTCGTTTCTTTGTCCATATAGGCACAACAACGCCCAACAATGGACCAATCAAAAAACAACCGGAACCGGACATTGTGGAGAAGATCGTCTGCAACGAAACCGATCTGAATGATAATGAAATGCGACAATACGAAATCGATGATGAATCGAAAATTTTGCTAATCAAACAAAATGGTCGATTCTCAGCGATCGGCACAAAATGTTCACACTACGGTGCTATGTTGTCAACGGGAGCATTGGGTGAAGGACGTGTCCGATGTCCGTGGCATGGTGCTTGTTTCAACATAAATACCGGTGATATTGAAGATTTTCCCGGTCAAGATTCGATTCCGTGTTTTCAGGTGAATGTCACCGATCAGGGACAGGTTCGGGTACGAGCGAAACGAAGTGATTTGATTTCGGCCAAACGTATCAAGGATATGGTGCGTCAGGATGCCGATAACGAACAGACATTTATTGTAATTGGTGGTGGTCCATCGGGTGGTATTTGTGTGGAAACGTTGCGTCAAGAAGGATTTACCGGTCGTATTGTGCTCGTGTGCAAAGAAGACTATTTGCCATATGATCGGATTAAAGTTAATAAGGTGATGAACTTTGACATCCACAAGAATGAGTATCGAACCCGTGAATTCTATGAGGAATATGGCATTGAGGCAATGACCGGATGCGAAGCGACCAAAGTGGACAGTGTCAAAAAAACGGTTTCACTAAGCAACGGATACATAATCAAGTATGACAAATTGTACATTGCGACCGGTTGTCAGGCAAGAAAGATTCCAATTCCTGGCGCTGATCTTAAAGGAGTGGTTGCTATGCGCAATTACACGGATTCCCAACTAGTTGAAAGTATGCTCGGTTCTGATAAGCATGTCGTTTGTTTGGGATTTAGTTTTATCAGTTTAGAAGCGGCCACGTACTGTGTCGATAAAGTGGCCAAAGTGACCGTTATCGGACGGGATACGGTACCGTTGCGACATAGTTTCGGACCGGAAATCGGACAGCGGATTATGACAATGCTTCAAGAGAAACAAATCAATTTCATCACACAATCGGGCCTAAAACGATGCATCGATACAGATGGTGTTTTGACAGCGGTGGAACTGAACGATGGCACCGAACTTAAATGTGATATTTGCATAATGGGAACGGGAACTAGTTTCTATACGACATTCCTACAGGATTCTGGAATTACCATCAACAAAGACGGATCAATCGATACAAATTTACATTTACAAACAAATATTCCGGATATTTATGTAGGCGGTGATATAGCTCGGGCTCCGGTATATACAATAGGGAATAATTTAGCAACAATCGGTCACTATCCATTGGCCCAGTATCATGGACGAATGGCTGGCATAAATATGGCTGGTGGCAATCGGGAACCAATGAAGGCTGTACCATTCTTTTGGACGAAATTGTTTGACAAATCGGTTCGTTACTGTGGCTATGGTGTCCCACATGAAACACAAATTGAGGGCAGTCTTCAGGATATGAAATTCGTCGCTATTTACTATGATCAAGATGGTTATGTCTGTGGAATGGCATCGTGCCAACGTGATCCGATTGTTGCCCAATATGCAGAATTCCAATCGCAGGGAAAACGATTGCACAAGTCTCAGGTGAAAGATGATCCATTTGCTTGGGTTGCTACAATAAATACTTAAGTTTTTTTTTGTTTTGGACTCAGAAAGGAGACTTACTTGGTCGAAGTATTATTTTTTTTATTTAAAATTATTTTAAGCCTCAAGGAGGCACTTTGTCTACATATACATAATTGATCTGGACAATAAATGTTACAAAAAAAAATCACCTTCTTTTAATCCCATCCATCTTTTATCTTGAGATGAGCTAGTCGTTCTTCGATAGTTACGTGTGGCTTCATTTTTGTTTTTAGAATATCAGCGGTCCATTGTTTGACCAGCGTCTCTCGTTTATTCAGTGCCTTTGAATGGCCGGACGATTCTTCCTGTAAATTACATTTTAATTTCGGTTTATTAAATCCATTGGATCAGGAGTGGTGTGGTATAATAGCATAAGTGGAAGGGACACTAATGTTTGAATAGTTTAACAAATTGAACGAATGTTAGTAAATACAAAGTGTTAGATTTATTGGATTCTACATCTTTGTTTATATTTCGTTTACAGATTTCTTACCAGAGATAGATAGGGATGTCTCAGATACAGCATATTTTGCTCTTGCCGGTCAAAATCTTGAATAAGCCGTTCCATAGCTGAAGCTGTAACCTTTTTGACGAGTCGTACTTTACCACGAAAAGTATGGCCAGGAATGGATTTTTTAAATCCCAAACAAATTAATGATAATCTCATTGTTCTAAATACGGATTAGTTACGGAATTTTCAGCAATTTTTTATTAAAAAGCTCAAAAAATGATTTATTTTATTTTGACAAGAGTGGAGCTGTTGGTGGGCTCCACGTTTTTCTCGCTCTATAACATTGTATATTTCAATTTATTATATCTATATGTCCTTCTCTAAATGTTGCGAGTTATACAGACATTCATGTCTAATTTTTACTAAATTAACAGTCACAATATTTTTTTTTGTTTGATATCTTTATTACTACATTTATAGTAAAGGTACGCAGCCATTTACACAAATAATTTGTAATGACTGCATTATCGATAATACTTTGACTTTTCATTATTTCGGGTGGTCGGCAGTTTTTATTTACAAAACAAATTCTAATTATTTTCACAAAATATTATTAAAAATTGATAAAAAAAAGTATTTATTAATAGTCACCAATGAATATTTTCCTATATTCAGCATGAATTTAACCAGAAAACTATTCAGTCTCAACACATCGCCAATATTCTCCGGTGTTACGCAATATTTACCAAAAAACAGTAATATTTATGTAATTAACTCAAAAACAATTTGTTTATGGCATAGAATTATCAATCAAAATGTACAACAATGCCGGAAAATATCATTTTCCCTGAACACTCTTTGGCCAGATAAGTTGACAGCGATCCAAATGAAAAAACGTCCCGTCCGCAAAAAACGTAGTGACGAACAGGATGTCACAGGTAATTTTAATGTTGCAGCCTTTGCCACTGCCGAAGAATATGATTTGGACCGATTGCGAACAAGTCTTATTGAACAAAAACTCTATGAGCCCAATCGACTTCTTCCGGCCGATGTGACTGAAGATCTTACGGATGTTTTATATGTACGAGCAAAATACACCATCAGCGATGAACCTCGAGAAATGTTTTTCTTTCGTGAAGGCAGTGTAGTACTGTGGAATTGTTCCGAATTGGAGTGCAGCAATGTTTTGACACATTTAGAACCGTTTGAAATTGACAGGTACAATCGGGATTTGGTACAGGAGGAGAGCGAACTGATGTCATACAATTATGAGGAGATCGGCGGTACTCAGTTGAGGGGCGATAATTTTTATTTGAAAAAACACGATGGTCTGTCACTGGAAAAGTATGCAATTTCGAATGCAATGACAACATCGGTGAAATTGGGCATTTGGGAAGCATGGCTAGATAAGTATGTTAATTCAATGGAATATGTAACGGAAGATTTAAAGAAGGGCCGAAAGATTCGAATGTCTCGAGCAGAAGTATTACGAAAAACCGGCGAATTATTTGCTCTCCGTCATTTGATTAATTTGAGTTCGGATTTGTTGGATACGCCAGATTTTTATTGGGATCGTGAGCAACTGGAAAGTTTGTACTTAAATACTTGTGGATATTTTACGATACAGCGACGAACAAAGGTAATTGGTGTTCTATAATCGGTTGACTAAGTTTTTTTTACACATTGTCTGTGTATTCACAGGTAATGAACGAGAAATTAAATCACTGCATTGAATTGGCCGATTTAATTTCATCAAATCTTAACGATAAACATCACATTAGGCTGGAATGGATGATTATAATCCTTATTATGGTTGAAGTTGCATTTGAATGTGTCCATTATGCAGAGAGGTATATTGCAGGCTCGCAGGCACATCAGAATGACCATTGAGATCCAGAGTTAAAGTTAAAAGGCATTTAAGTACCAAAGTTGTAAATTATATTCAGAGATTTAATTATATTTTCTTTAAATCGTTCAATTGTGTTACTTTTAGACATCCTTTGACTAAAGAAAATCCCAAAAGTATTTTTAGATTCCCATTATATATAAAAATGGTAACAAATGATTAAAAAAGCATAAATTTACCGCCATTTTTAAAAAATATGTAGTGAACGATCCCTCAAATTGTAAATGCCACCATAACGAAAAAATAAAAAATGGCGATAAAACCACCAACATTAAAACGAAAAATAAGAAAATGGCGATAAAACCACCAACAAATCGATTTGTAGTGTTCTTCAAATTAAGAAACCAATTTTAAAGTGAAATCTATAAAGTTTTTAATAATATTTAGACGTTTTATTAAGTGTTAAACATGTACACGCTGTTTGTTAATATTAAAAAAATGTACGAATATGAATTGTACGCAAATGTGGTGCCAATTGTAAGTATCTTTAGCCGTTGCGCCATTTTTTCTTGGCGTTACGCATTTACTTTGAACGTTTTTTATTAAATAAAATTTAAACAGGGAAGCATATTATTTACGGCATACAATCATGATCGATCAGTACTAACAGGCGAACAATATTTTCTAACGCTCATGTACTATGCGAATAGCTTGTTTCAGGAGCGTCTATTTCGACGGGCCGAGGAGATGTACAGACATGCCCTTCAGGCAAAAAAAGCGATAATCAAATTAAAATCAACATATACCAATACATATGATATAGCCAGTGATCAATTTTCCGATAATGAAATTCGATACAAAATTGCCCAATGTCTTGAAGTTACAAAACAGATGCAAGAGGCGATTACAGTATTGCAAGCAATTCCAGTCAAACATCGAACGCCAAAAGTAAATATGTTACTGGCAAAATTGCTGCAACACAATGGTTATGATAAAAATGCAATCGTTCCGTTGAAAGCAGCGCTTAGAGAGTGTCCGATGAACTTGGAAGCGATTAAAGGTTTGCTGGCGTTAGGTGTTAAAGTGAATGATGTCAACGGATTGATTGGGGATGGTACATAGGGGAATTTCATAATGAACTAGAATAATTGTTACTAATCTTCCAAAAAAAATACATTTTTTTTAGCTGATCTATCATCTCAATGTTTGGATTGGCTCAATAACTATGTGACAGCCTATACAAACATGTACTCATGTAAATTTACTGAAGCTATTGATGCTCTTAAAGCTATTGAATCTCGATCGGATGTAGGGGACAATGAGGCATTTCTCGTTCTTATTGGTCAATGCTATCACTACATTGGCAATTACGACACAGCCTTGCAGTATTTGACAAGAGCTCATGATAATAATATATTTCTGACGGACGGTCTAATGACATTGGCCGCTTTGTATGCGATTAAAAATCAGCTAGACGATTTAGAGAAACTGACAATGCCAATTTATGCAACAGCTGAGTATACAGCCGAAAATTGGTTTGTGCTGGCTCAGCATTTGTATTGTCAGGGAAAATATGATAAAGCTGCTTATTTTGCGCAGAAATCTTGTTTTCTAAAGCCGAAAAATGTTGAGGCAACACTACTGAAAGGTGGGTGTTTTGTTTTTATTCCATTTGAGTTCTAACATAGATCGATCTTTAAAGAGTGATTATTTTAGTGAAAATTTTAACGCAACTCAAAAAGCACAAGGAAGCGATTGTAAATTTGCGTCTTCTTGAAAAGGTAAGACTGTTAAATGTGATAAAGTTGTGAGCGTTTTCTAAAAGAACATAAAAAAAAAATTATGGGTTCAGTTTGCATCTTATAGATTTGAAGTGTATGAATGTCTTGTCGATGTCTATATAGCGTCACATCGATTAAGAGAAGCACAGGAAATATCAAGAACGGGTGTTCGACGTCAAGGACCGATCGTTTCGGCAAGATCTCTAGTGGTAAGTCATTTTTAACTTTATTTTATACCTTCGTCTGTCATTTAATTTTGTTGATCATGCTCTTGTTGTTTTATTGGCGAAAATGTTGACTATCGATTGATTCTTAAAAATCTCGTCTCTTAATCGTTCACGAAATTTCTTGATTCTTGATCGAGATCAAACATTGTTGAATGGTGATTGATTAGCAGAAAAATAGATCATAAAAAAATTTGGTTTATGGCTGATCAGCAACAATCTAGTCTATATCTTTTAGCAAACATTTTCACTTTATCGATTAATCTTGGCTCTTGATTGGCCATCAAAAATCTATGCTTTTGATCGATCAGTCTCGATCTGTTATTTTTGATTGATATAATAATATTGTGGCTTAAGTAAAATCTACATAAGTCTTGGCCCTTGATCAATCAACAATAATTATGACTAAGTTCTTGATCGACATTTTGATTTAAAATCGACCAGCCAACAAATTTAGTTTTAAAGATCAAAATTTTGTTTACTCAAGAAAAATAAATTTAAACCGAAAACATCTTCAAGTTGGTATAATTGCCTTGGGATGGTGATAAAAACACAAGAACAATGGACTCTAATCTCATTGTCATTTATTCATTTATTCATCTATTGTTTTATAACATGAAACGAATTTATAATTAAAATCCAAAAAAACACAGCTATTAGCTCGACCGTACTTCTGTCACGATGATCCATTGCAAAAAATCAAATCAAAATCGTTAGCAACTCAGGCCCTTAGCAGAGAGGAACACTATCTACCGGCTGTCTATATGCTCGTCGAAATCCTACAGGAAGAAGGTGACATAGCGGCGGCAAAAAAAATTATCCGCAAACAATTGATGGTTCAGCCAAACTCAAAATTGTATGCGTTACTCGGTGATTTGCAGAGCCAAGAAAAAGATCTAACAAAAGCTGTTGAAAACTATACGATTGCGATTAAGTAATTTTTATTTTGAAATCATAGAAACGTCAGTCAGTCATAGTGAACATATTTTTTTCTCCCTCTCCTCCCTTTCCCATTCGTGTTCATTAGCATGGATCCGACAAATCGAAAGGCTGTGGCTGGTCTTATAGCTATGGGACAATCATTAACAACGAAAACCGATAATGACACATATTCGGCACCGTCATCTAGCGAGGAAGCGAATGAATATCAGGAGAACACATTTGAGATGGTCGAATTACCGACAACCGGTGGTCCCGGTGAAGGTGAATCGGAAAGTGATGCTCTATGGTCTGATGTTGAAATTGATGTGGCGAATGCGTAAATTTCCGTATTTTTTCTGTTTTTATTTATTTTTAAGATTTTGTTGTACATTTTATTTGTTTGAATTAAATATTTTTAAAGACCACAAACATGTGTTTGCTTTATTGTTAAGAGACGGAGGTATACTACATACCATTTCTCTCACGTATATTCAATCTCAAAGACTGCCACGTCTATTGACGATAATTTTCTCTCATTGATAATAGGATATTAGTCCATTTTCGAACTAATCTTGGATGTGAATGGTTTTCTCAATAAATTTAAAATAAAATTCTATGTACTACGAATCAAAATGTCTGCTCCTAGTATGGTAAGTTAAAATTCAGATTCTTCGATAATCCAGGACAGATGCAGATCAACTCTATGGTATATGGTAAAAATTGGGCGCTGAAACGATGTCGAGAGCGAGAAGGCTCTGGGATAATCTTTAGTCTAGAGGAAAAAGTACCAAAATATTCCAACAGAATTCTTAACTTCATAGATAATTTATCACGTCTCATTGTCAAAGACAATTTAACTGTCTCACACTTTGCAGAGAATTTGCATAAAAGAAAATTTATCTTGAGATAATTTATTCCAAGAACAATATATCCAATGAACAATTATTCTTACGGATAATTTATCTGATACTTTACCACGTGAATAACTTATGCCATAAACAATTTTACTTGTAGCAATAATACAGAAATAAATTGTTCAAAAGCTAAAATATATTTTGAATTTTCTTTATACAATTTTTTTTTTTTCAATAACTAATTTTTTTTTAATTTTTTAGGCAATCAAAAATTTAAAAAAAAAGAAAATTATTGGATTTCATCAGTTTTGAATTTATTTTATTTGGTACCAACTCATCCAGACATTGTAGTCCACAAAAGGGAAATGTGATAGAATGGAACATTTGTACGGTTTTTTTTAAAGAGGTACTTACAATTTTTATTTTAACTTTTTTTCAAAATATTTTCAAATAAGCTCAATTTTCCGAATTTATATTTTTTTTTCTTCAAACAAACTTCAAATTTTAACTGAATCGATGAGTTCATTCAGAAATAGTAGGTACCCACCTACATAAGTGTAACATTTTTAGAAATTAATTTTTTTAAATCTAAAATTAATTTAAAATTTCTCAAAAAAAAAAAAAATGGAATTGCACAATTCCAAGCAAGCCTTTGTCTACAACATAGACAGAAAACTTATTGTATGAAAGATGAAGGCAAGTAAAAAATGCACAGTGGTGGGCGATCACATACAATAATAAACAACACAACAACAATAATGATTACAGCAATTAAAAACACAACAATTCAACTAAATTGACCATGTTCACACCAAATATGTGCGTCTATGCCTTGAAATACAATGCTGTATAAGTCCATGATCTTAAACTCATGTTGGAAGAAGATGAAAGTCCTCAGTCACGACTAATTACAAACAATTTGATTTTTTTTTTTTTTACTATACAAGTATGTATTGCCGAGATGCCTGAACTTGAACGAATATGTTTCTATACTTTATAATACCCTACCTACCTGTGGATACACAATACACGCATCGATTTCACTATATCGATTTGTAGTAAGAGAGATAATATAATATCGATCGTTGTGTTATTATAACAAAAAAAAAAAAAATCACTTCCGTTACCTTCCGCCTTTTGCAATTACTCAAAATTTTGTTACCATAAATGGTTGCATATTATCTGGAGCCTTAATCTGAGGGCATTAATGAATACGGTACTTATTGGATTGTACATATCTAATTGACACGTTTATTATTATATGAGTGTGCCTGGTGCGGGTACCCTTGAACATCGATTGAACGATCTTGACAGTAACAATTTTTTTTCCGTTTTTGTTGTTGTTGTTGTTTTTGTTGTTGTCAAATCACTAAATATGGTCGAGATATTGGCTGACGAATGCGCCGCAATAAACTGGCGCCAATATTTTTCGGATGTGGGGGTCATTGGACAAGTGATTTCATGATTATATTTATATACTAAAAAAGTTAAGTATTTTAAGTATACGAATTGTATTTGACTTGAGGCTATGTTTGGGATTGTAGGTAAACATTTTGTCATTTTATTGAAGGAATTATTATGATCTAAGTAAGTTATTTGCATATTCATTGCGGTTTTGTTATTGTTATTGAATTCTCGGAAATAGGTTTTTTTTTTTGTCATTCTCTGTTAGGAAATGTTCATCCGTCAAAGTACATTCATGACTAGTATCCTCAGCGGTTAGAAACATATTTTTCTAAAGATTTTGTTGTGTAGGTTAGAATTTATTTACCCATTGTTTTTTTTTTAATGATATCCTGTTGGTAATCATGATCATTTTAGACTAGACTAAGAGGTGTAGAACGGAATATGCTGGAATATGTTCAATGTAAAACGTGTAACAACAATTTTTCAGCAAATTGTGTGGTTTTATCCGTGGTGTTCGTTTTGGCCTGTTGCATTATTTTTCCATCTTGCTCTGGGTCTTTCTCTTCTTCTGACTTCCTGAGGTTTTGCCATGCATATTTGTTACTCTAGAGTGTTTAGATCAATTTTGTCTTTACAGTTTAATTACAAAAAATTAATCATCAAACTATGGCCTTTGTAAGAGTTATTATGAGGTTGCCTATTTATGAGGTCATCTCATCCTCTGATCAACTCTTTAGTAGATCACCTTTTTATCTGGCAAATTAAAATATTTCATTCAGGTTTCCACTTTTTAGATCATCTCGTTAAATTAGTCATGTTATTTTTCTAACCAATGTTGTCCCTTAACTCGGTCATCTGTTTATTAGGTAATTTTTCATCATCTTATTTCGTCTTCACCTAATCATTTGATTCAAGTATTGTTATATTTCTAAAATTGAAACACCAGACAATGATGATTTGGCAAAAATTTTATGTATAACAAAAAATAATCATTGCCAATCATTCTTACATCATTTCAGGCTCAAAGTTCACTATCAATCATTAGCTAGCAATTACACATACATCATAATAAAACAACTCAAACTAACTCCTCTCTTGTAACCACAAGTTAAAATTGAGCCGATGCCGTTTTCTTGCCGAGATCCATTTTCCTAATCGGCTTTTGTTATTGTTTTGATAAAAAGCACATGGCAAATTGTGTACAAGTAATAACAATAATGCCACCTCTCACTCTCTCCTTTTTACCAATATACCGTTTCAACATTCACTCACAATAATCATATGGTATTGGACATGATTTAACTCCCGCTCACTGCCGACGGAAATCTTCTATGCGTCAAACTTGCGCCGTTTCTACAGTAACAACACACTGGTCACAGTCGGCAACAAGAAAATATTGAAAAAGCTAGAAAATTTCAGTTTGCAACGATCATCAAACGAGGGAACACGTTAGTTTTCTGTTTCTGTTTGCGCGTGCGCGTGCCTAATATTTATTCCATTTTTATTTGTCTGCAAAGAAATGAATTTTAATATTTAGTATACCGAATAAAATGTGTCAAAAGAAAAATTCGATTTTAATTTCATTTCAACAATAAAAAGGTGCATCACCGTTAGTAATAAATTTATTTTTATGTTTCTGATAAATAAATGAGTGAGTGTGTTTTTGAAGAATTTGAAAAAAAAATAAATCTCCTCTTTAAAAAAAAAAAATTGACAGTCCTTTTCCCGACGTGAATATCAAAAATATTACTGAAACTTTTCTATATATTGTAAAATGAACAAAATTTCAATTAAAAAAAATTTATTTGTAATTTAAAAAAAAAAACGAGACTAAAAAATAATTAAAAAAAAAACTAAAAGTGATAAATCAGTCTGAGAGACCATGAAAATATAAGTGATAAGACAAACCCAATTTTTTTTGGTCAAAATTTTGTGTTGCCTATGACTTTTATATATAAAACTCTCTTTGATGTCAATATATAAATCTATAGAAATAGATAAAGTTATTAGTTTGTTATCGATTTTTTGACAAAATTCCACATAAACACGGCGACAACTGACAAAACCGATTTTAGGTAAATAAAACATTTTGCGATGTGAACATATTTTATCTTATCTTATTTGTTATATTATTATTCATTGACAATCATGTTGAATTCTTACAAAACATATTTTTAATCTCTAACAATGACTAATAATAAAAATGATTTTAATAATAGAGATTTCCAATGTAATGAACGTTCCGTTGAGTTATTTTGTTTTATATTTGGGTGAGTCAAAGTTAATGCAATTCTTGGTAAACTTACTTGATTTGACAAAAATTTTAAATGATAAAAAACTTACGAACAAATCTAACAATATTTTAAAAAATATTTTCACTTTTTAATTTATTTTTTTTAACTAATATAAAATATTTTATTTTTAAGTTTTTACTTTGTCTTATCTACGTTTTTTAGGACAAATGATTAATGCAATAGACTTAAAAATTAATTAAAAACTCTAAAATTGTTTTTAAAAATAAAAAATTAAATTAGTCCAAGATACTCGTATAAAATAAATCTTAAAATATTTTTTCAACTTTAATAAATATGTTTTTATTTAAAAATCCCCTCCATATACACCCAAAAAGCAATAAAACTATTGCTTGGGGGGTGGGCTCTATGAAACTGAATATTTCTCTAGGGACTCTTACTTGCGTTCGAATCAAAATTGATTTATGAACAAAACGATAAATTTTCTCATTTTAATGTCATTTAGTGTTCCTCATGGATTTCTCCTAGGTGCTTTTTTTTTTTTTTATATCGATTAGTGCAAAACGTTAATTATTCGTGGAATTCCAAGAACATTCGAATGAATTTCCGTGGAATTAATTTGTTCTTGTAGAATTCTGTGGAAATCATTTCCTAGAGAGTTTCAAGTGATTTTCGTTTTGTCTGTTTCTTGGTTTTTTTTTAATTTTATTTTCCTTGTTTATTTTTTGCTATTTATAGTTATGGTTACCACACCCTTACACCTTTTTTTATTCCTAACCATGGCACTATGAATGATATTTTCATAAATATTTTCCATAGACCCGCCCTTGTACTTTAAGACCAGCACCTCATCATTTTTATAAAATTATTCAATGTCGACAATATTCTAACCATTTAAAGATAATCTGACTATGTTCTATATATATATATATATATATGTATAAACTTGCTTAAATACCAAAAAAATATTTAAAATAAAAATATAATAAATAATAATATATTGACAACAAACATGGTATTGTTCCTATTTTTATCATTACAATAGAACACAATTTAAGATAAATGGATATTATGTTTACATACAAATTTAATATTCAAGTGACCCCAAGCAATCTCCACTATAATATTGCAGAGAGTTCTTCTCTACATAGATAGATAGGTCTGTGTAAATACTGAACAACAACAACAACATCAACAGAAAGAGAATCGCAAACGAGCCGCCCATTCAAAACATCTATTTTGCATTCAACTATTTTTAAAATCATAGACTCAACTTGTTTCATTATTAATATAATTATGCATTATATAGAATATGGACTCTTTCCTTCCCGGTGAGTCACATTTTGTTTTTATTTATCTTGTACATATTAACTATATAGTTGTTCTGGCCATAGAAAGAAAAAAAAAACCGCCACGATCAATGTCAACATGCTAATATATTAAATAGGAGTAGAATATTTTCGTATTTGTTTAAAATGATGAACTTGAACTCGTATTCATATATTTTTGTTTGATCTTGATATTGATCAATGTGATTGTTCTTAGTTTCGTCAAAATTAGACAAAAGAGGACAGAAAATTTAATCAACATCCTAACTTTTTTTTAAATCGACAAAAGTTTCAAAAAAACAGCTGCGATCACGTTACAGCAACGTTGGAGTAACTTACACAAATATCATTGATCATTCATAAGGATTCTTAATGTGATCGGAGTTTTTTTTTTATTTAAACAAAATCTCTACAATAAAAATCGACGAAAGTTTCAAAGTAGTTGCGTTTAGGTTTCAAAAACAATAAAGTAACTCAAACAAATATCTTAAAAAATCTAAACTAAAAATTGACGAAAGTTTCAAAATGGTTTCTGCAAGGTTACATTTTTTTTATTAGCCAAAATCTATATCTACGTTAAAAATTTAATGTAGTTACATACTGGTTTCTGTGCGGTTACAAGTAATATACATTTAAATAAATTTTGATTGTCGTAGGGTTTTTATACTCAACCAATATTATTTTAAACGTTGACTGGACGATTTTTTTTTTGTTTTTTTTTTTGGTTAACTCATTTTATTATCCCATAAAAGGTTGATGTCTACCTATTTTCATTATACAGTACATACAGTGAAGTGGCTGATTCATTCTCTAATCCAATCATATGAAAATAACACAAAATTGACTCAAACCACCCACAAAAGGTTTTTTTTTCTATTTCACCCGGGCTTGTTTATATAATATATGGCAAAGAAAAATCGTTAAATGTAATGTAATGATTGCGTGATGCAAAATGTTTCCAAAAACAAAACAACAACAACAAAAAACACATTAGACTGCAATTTCTTACTCATCAGAACCGCATAGGAAAGAAAAACAACATGAAGAAAAAAAAGAACCAATTTCTACGGCTAATAATACACATTTTAATCTTAATACAACATCTCCAGACATTGATCTATATTATTTCCACCTCGCATTGCCATATAAATATGTTTGTGTTGAACACACTGAATATGCTCATTCATCACACGCAAATTTACTTCTCGAAATCAAATTCTACATATAAAATCTATCTCTAGATATGTTTTTTTTTTGTAGAGAATATTTTATATATGAACGAACCCCATAAGAAATCGATAAAACAAGTTACACACTTGTGGCGACCCAGGTAAGAAGAACTTGCAGATATTAAAAATAAAATAAAATAAAATAAATAAATAAAAGTAAATCAATAAATATCAATAATGGGATTGAAGCGAAAAAGTACAGTAACGTTTTGTTGCCAACGTGGGAGACCAATTTATATTAAATTTTGTGCCTGTTTCGTTTGTCGCTTATGGTGGCTCTGACACTATATGTACATTTTGTACACGCTATGGGTAGAGACAAGGTTTTCGTTCGCATGGATTCCTTAGCCTGACGTTTTTTTTTTTTTAGTAAATGTCTTCGTATGTCGTATTTGACAAGACAATTTGAAATGTATAAATTACATTTGTCTATAATTAAATTTTAATTAAATTTGTATGGGGGGAAAGGGGCAGTAAAATGGCTTTGTGGCATGATTTGATGACTTCAAACAGTATAAAATTGATTGAAATAAATTTGTATAACAAAATATTTAATAAATAAATTCACAGTCGAACATCTCTGTATAATGATAAGTTTTTTACAATTGATCGCCTACACAATTGATCACAACCACAATTTATCGTCACTACTTGATTTTTAACTGCAGCCATAACGGAACCCGGTAAATAAATTATGTACATAACAATTTAACGCCTAGCCATTCATCATTAATACAATTAAGTAATCTTCATCACAATTGACCGTCTATCATATTTTTGTGACGGTGAATATTGATAGCGATCAATTGCAATGAATATAATCACTCTTCTTATACTAATTTAATAATCTATAGAAATGTTCGGGTAATTGGGAATATTTTAGTCAATCTGAGATTTTGTGTTGTTTCCCTCCATATGGCTATGAATAAAATGTGTTCTCTGATGCGAGTAACCCTAAGCTATCATTTAAATTACCTACATAATTTTTTTTTTTTAAATAAATAGGCACATTGAAACCAAAATAACACAACCACCTGTGAAACTTCTTTTTTTCTTTTTGTTAACAATATTTTTTGCTCTGTAGAGCATGAACGTGTGTATGCGCTGGAATATACACAGCGATGTGTCCATGTCCAACGCAATGGGGCACCATAAATTGAGATAACTCCAAAACAAGGTATCGATTTGCGCGAGAGTTTATGGATGATTGAAATTCAATTGAATTGAACGAGAGAGCGGCTTTGTTGTTGTTTTGTTATTTTTCAGATCTGTAATTGTGTAAGGTGGAACAAACTAATTGTCGAGTTTGTGCAGTTGGGTGCAGTCTATATTTAATTTTTGACCGATATGCATTTGCATTTTTATTTTTACTTTTTTTATTCATTTTCAGATATACAAAACTGGGTGTTGATTATGCCATTTTTCGTAAGACCGCGGCATCTTATAATAAGATATGCACGTCGGATTGTGCTTATTATTTATTAGTTACGCGAAAGCAATATTTTGATATGAAAATTAGCAGGTATCATGTGAGGTAGTGTGTAATTTTATAGGCAGAGTTATGAACGGCAAAAAAAAAATATTGAAATCATTTTTGTTTTTACATAATAGCAATAAATTTTGTTCGAATCCCTGTAATTATGGGTCCAAAATTAAATCGGATTTTTCTTCGTACATCTTTTGTATAGTTTAGCTCCAAAAAAGGTGGTTAATGTACAATTGTACATATATGTATGTAGCAATGAAAGGTCGTATAAAAGTGAAGTGTATCAAATTCGCACCATCCTTATAGAGTAGTTACAATGTAGAGTATTTATAGAAAGAAATATTCGTGCATTGTATTTCAACATAATATCAATTTTATTAATACGAGAGTACTGCAGTGACGTTCCTTGGATGACCACAAAGTTTTGTGAACTTCGTAAGCTATTTCAATACATTTATACAATTTAAAATTTCAATTTGTGTGCAAAATTCACACTATTTTTTTATATTTTAATTTTAACGTGGCTCTTTTTGGAAGATCTTTGAACATTTTGCTTATAGGAACAATATGAAAATATAAATATAAAAATTTAATAACATTTTCTTATCAGTTTGTGATAAGACGGTGTCGTCGTTTGAGACCAACAACAGATCAACTAAAATTTTCTGAGAAGTCATTGCTAAGACAGGTCATAAGGTTAATAAGGCAGGTGAGACAGAGGCTCACATGTTTCATCTGACGCTTCGCCACTGGCAGTACTGACTTTGTACGTTCAAGTTTTTTTGTTCAATTAAAGGAAATATTGAAATCGACTTATTAACTCTTAATAAGAATTACTTTAATTCTGTTGGGAATTAGTAATTTGTTACGTAATTTTAGTGGCATAGTACCATGCCTTTTTAGTAAAATTGGAAAAACATGTTGGTTGATTTTTTACTTAAAGAATTAATTCTATTGGGAATTAATATTTTTTGTTTTGCATCTTAATGTGAATTTTATTACAATAGTCGTTTAAGGGACTTTTTCTAGTTATGATATAGGAGTGTGGAGAAAATTTGAAATGGACTTTAACTCTATAAAAAATTAATTTTTGTTTTTTCATTTTTATTGTTGTTTATTAACAAAATATTTTCTTTTTTTAGGCTCGCTTCCGACAACTTCAAATTGACAGCATTTTAAGAGACAAAAATATCAATAATTTAAAAAAAACTAGGAAGATCTATATTTTTTCAAGAAATCCAAAAAAAAATATTTTTCTATGAAGAGAAACATTTTAAAATACCACATAATATTATGATTCATTAAATTAAAATTTTGGAACAAAAGGACAACAGTAATAGAAAATTGAAGAAAGAAAAAAAAAACTAATCAAAAATGGCCAATACTGTTCTATTAGAAGCTAGGCCATATAGGCCATTTAAATCTAGCGAAGAATATTTGTATGCAATGCGAGAAGATTTGGCAGAATGGATGAATATTATGTATCCTGATTTGAGAATAACTACGGAGAATTTTATGGACCGACTGGACACTGGTGTGACACTATGCAAGGTGAGTGTTAAAACTTTGGGTTAAGGGTAGTTTTATAGTTGTAGCATTTTTATGTATGACATTTTTATCTTTCACTATTGATTACTCTTGGAAAATATTGGATTTTTATAAAAGTTGGTTTGGTTGGTAAAAAGATAATTTTTTATGAAACTCCATATAATCCATCTCAAATTTTGCATTTCCTAACAACTATACATCCTGCAAAAAAAACATTACTAACATCAAAATAAACTACAAAAAATAATTTTATACAAATCGATTCATTCACTATTTCGTTATGTAATCATTTTTTTACGACCCACTTACTCATTTAATTTCCAGTAAACACAATTAAGACCAGTACAAAAAAGAACCACACAAGCAAAGTAATTATAAAGTTAATTAATCCAAAAGATTAAAAATCACCGAAAATGCATAAGCCTTTGGTTTGGTTTGTAGTTTTTTTTTTTTCGTTTCATCATCCCGCGCTCACATTATAAAAATTGAATAATTGGCTGGCTCACATACCAATTCAGTATACGAACCAAGTATATAATATATTCAACAGAAATCTCATAATTCTGTTTAGAGAATCAATTTTCTGCAATTGGTATCTGGAACATAGGTCTTATAAATGATGTAAATGCAATGCTAAAAAATACAGCAAAACAAAAATTTATTGATGAAAAAAAAAAACGTAAATCTCCTGTGAGATTGTACTAACAAGTAAACAAGTTGCATCGTTTATAGTGTTTTTGTGACAATATATAGTCAATTTGTACAGTGGGACGATGATATGATGACGCTAGTGTTAAAAAATTAAATCTTTTTTGGAATAGCATTTATTATTAATTTTAGTCTAAAAAAGATTAATTTTTTCGATTATTTTATTTTTTGTTGAGGGAACTTTGTTTCGTTCGTTGACAATAACATTTTCTTGACAAGACTTCGATAGTTATCCAAAAAATGTATAAATTGCTCATTTGAAATTAAATCATTTTTCGACATAACCTTTATTATTACATACAAAGTTCGCATTTGTCTCACCTATCTGTAAAATATATTTTTATTATAAATTTTTCTTTATATTTAACGACATTTACACATTTCTTTATATATATATTATACAATTGTTATTGACAGACTTATTTGGAAACAACTATGGAAAATGAGTCATTCATCGATATTTTCATAGTCAATAGGCATTTATAGACTAATTTCTTGATCGCAATTATATTATTGTCTTATGTTGTCATACAGGCACCAAGTGTTGAGCAAATGAACCTAAAATGGATATTTTATCTCAATTTTTATTTTTTTTTGTAAGAAATTTGCTACGGTTGTCTTGAACATCGAAATGCTTTTCTTTTTTTGTGTATCTCAATGGTTGTAATAAATATCGTATAGTTTTTTTTTTTTTTTCGTTAAAAAAAAAATAAAGATTTATTGCATAATATGACAGGATTAGGTTAACGAAAGGACAATAGACGTTAGAAATAAAAATAAATCATGTTTTGTACCTACCTACAGTGGTGTTCATAAAAATAGCACTTTTGCATATTTTGTATCAAAAAGTCGAAAATGACCATTGTATAAAGATCACTAATAGTCAATATATGGGGAGATATTTCTAAAAGTTCTAAATTTGAGTTTATTCAATCATCTTTTACTATGTGAAATATATTTTTTTTAAATAAATGTTGAATCACTAAAAAATAGCTTTAAAAATTGTTTTTTAAATAAAATATAAGTAAATTATAAATTTTTCTAGTATATCACTTAATAAACTATATCTTCAAAAATAAATACAAATATTCTAAAATTAAAATTAAAAACATAATTAATTGTTAACAAAATATTTAAACATAAAAATGTCTCCAAGTTCCAAGTAAATAAAATAACAGGGTATATAAATAACAATTTAAAACAACAATAAAAATTTATTTAAAAGTGACATAGGTCGATAAATTACATATTTTAAATATATTTCCAACATGTTTTGATCCCTAACATTTGTCTATGTACGAGTATATCTTTCAATGTTAAAAAGAGGATCAGAAAAAGAAAAAAAAAATAAAGAAACCGATAAACCACACGTCTTACAATCACAATAACAGAATTTAATTTTATAGTTTTTCCAAAACAATATTTGATTCTTAACGAATTACCATCATAATAAACGCGCATAGAATAGAATTTTTATGTTATAAGAAATATATTAAAAAAAAAACAAAAAAAAAATGAAAAAAGGACCACCACGACTTTTTTTGTGTGTGTACTGTATAGCCGCCATTGATCACCTCAATGTATTATAGAACTTAGAACAACCTTACTTATATATACCGCACATAATATCACAGTACAACAAAAATTCTTTTCTATCAAGGTACATACTCTGACTGTACTTTAAGATTTGTACAAAAATTTCATCTAATGTCTTAAAATATAACTCAATTTTTCAATTTAGGGAGAGAGGAACCGAAATAAATTCTTTTTGTTCTATACGAGTATACGCTTTAGGATAATGGGGGGGAACTATATGATTTTTGAGGAAAGTTCCATTAAAAAAAAATAAATAAATGCTATTTTCGACTTATTTGTACCTATACAAGTGTAGAAATAATACACAAGTATACATTACGAAAAAAGTTATAGGGATTTAAGTACTTAAAGTGCCCTTTTTTTTCTTGCGGAAGTTGTTTAATAAATATTTTATGAATTTTATTTCTTCTTGATCTTATAAATAATTAGATTTAATTTAAGCAATTAGATTTTTGACTTAATGATAATAAATAATGGCGATAAATTTTTGTGCGGTGCACGATTAAACGTAAATGATCCCCAAAGTAGTTGCCATTGCCATATATTCGTAGAAATATATCTTCTAATACAAGTTGTTTTTTTTTGTTAATTCTAAGATTTCTTAGTGCTTTGTTCATTGAATTATGTGCACGTATAAATATCTTGCCTTTTTCTCTCTACCCAAACAACTCTAATATTTACTTAAATGGCCTTACTTAAAGCTGCTTATACACATTTTGTATAATGTAATTCGCTTGTTTGTCGGAATGCAAATGATATCAACGCAAATTGTTAGTCAACTCCAGCCAGCACTAACACTTAACACATCTCTCAAAATTGATTCGTGTCATTTGGCCCGTTGATATATATATATATATATATATATATATATAATATAAAGATAAACAGGAGTGTATTAACTTTAAATTCCTAAATCTCTGTCGTCTCCAAATAAATTTCTGTGATTTATATGAGTAAAATGGAAAATAACGAAAAAAAACAACAACCGAAAAAACAAAATTTTCTCAGAATTCACATCATTAAACTACACCATACCAAAAAAGTTTTCCTTTTCTATATACCCACACCAAAATTATCAATCCGAAAATAAACTTCAATTGCTATTTCTACACTTTCTTTTTAGAAGTAAAAAGTTCATCATTATTTGTAGAACGTCAAATGCATCACACGTACATATACAGAGTTACAAAAAAAAAAACCAAAAAACAAAACAAAAAAGTATAGTAATGTGGCTCCTCGACTGCGCCCATATGCAATTGTTTCAACAATGTTGTCGCCGAGTGAATTGTCACCATATCGTACATACAAAAGTGTGCGCTATTTGGTTGATTGTATAAAATGTTTTTATGCTTAGTTAAAAGTGAAATTAACTACTCATGGGGACAGCTAATTAAATAATAATGCTTGGCAAGGAATTGAATCGTTTTCTCTGATTAGTATGTATGTTTCAAGTGTTCTTTTTTTCTTTCTGCACTATACACTCTTGTTCCTGTTGTTGTGTTATTCTTTGATCGAATTACCTACCGACAATGCACTGTGATTATATTTAAACGTATGATTATGTTGGTTTGTACTTTATTTTCGGTTGGTCGGTATGTATTTTCACTAGGCTTTCACTAATACCCTTAATTAATTAGAATTAGAGCTCGGCGTCAGCACCAAGACTAGAATACTACTGTGTACATATATATTAAAAGCATTCATTGGTACAATTGTGTTAAATTCCGTTAGTAAGCCACTACTAAAGATAGAAATTTTAGAATTGTTTTTGTAGTGGAGTGGGCCCACCATTTTTAGTAAAAATAAAGAATTTAACTGATAAATATTGGGTCAAAAATTTCTTTAACATGTAACATGTATAAGTACGTTTTTATTATCTACGACTTTGTCCTTATCTCTTTTTTATATATTAAATACAAATAGATTGATAAACCCTAGAAATTACATAAAATTGATTGCAGCGCCAAAACGGTAGGCCGCGGAACTTTTCGGTCTATTAATGAATTGTTAATTTTTTTATTCTCTATAATTTTTGTTATGTTCATTTTTCTCCAATCCGAATATAGTTGGAGTAAATATTAGGGCGGATCGTTAAAATTTCAGCTTTCTAGATTCAGCCAAAATCTTGATCACGAACGGAACATGCATATTTCGACTTACCATTCCAGGTTTTTTTATTTACAATTTTTCCCCAACTTGTTTCAGCATTAAAACCTAAAGAACATATCCTAGCCCGAACAAATTCAACCATTGTTATCAATGCATTAAAATCAACCCCCCCAATTTAAAAATGCATGCGCTTAATAACCCATAAAAACGTCTATTCCACAGCTATAAAATGTTATAACCACACCGCACAATACAATCAAATATATAAGAAACACCGTACACAGAAAACACAATCAAAAATAGTATTTGTTGCACATTTTTGTGATGTTACTCGAACCCTTAAGAATCATTTTTTATTTCGACTACTACTTATACATATACATACATACATAGATAAAGAAAGGGATGATTTTTCGGAGAGACTTGGTTACTGGCTTCTGAACTGTTGGCTGCTGCATTATATAGATTTGTACATTGTTCTAATGTTATATAT
>JANSTT010020188.1:0-48173 GCA_026745375.1 Platyura marginata | reverse complement strand
CACGTAGGTATGGTACACAACTTTATTTCTTTTATTGAAAATAATAGGTAGCTCGAAATTGATTTTAATTCGTAATGAATGGGAATTTCTTTTAAATAAGCAAATAGAAGTAGAACGTTTTATTACAATGTATTGGTGCATAAACAATGGAGTCAACTTAAGGATAAAACATTAAAAGAAAATTGGGAGAATTTTTAAAACAAAACCCATAAAATTCTTAAAATATTTTTAAAATTTAATTTTAAAATGATCTCGGTCTTTCTGTACACCTACATTTATATGCACGACCGAATGAAACGTAAGGCAACTGAATGGAAAATTCAATAAATGAAACTCTGAAGTTACTCGATCCTGAATCTAAATAGGCATAATATATGCATTTTATTACAGGTAACTCTCGTATGACACGGTTAATTGGTACCGTGCTATAGAGCATCCGTGTTAAGTGAAAGTCAGAGGTCGTACTAATTATGATTTATGCGTACCGTTAAATATGGAAACCGTGTTATTGGATACTTCGTGTAATACAGAAATCGTGTTATATGGAAACCGTGTTATAGGACACTCCGTATAATATGGAAACCGTGTTAAGCAAAACTCAGAGATCATATGAAATCTGATAATGCGTTCTGTGCTATATAGAAATCAGCACCGTGTTATACGGAGATCAAAACTGGGTTAGGGGCTGTTCACAAATTACGTAACGCAATTTTTGCCATTACGTAACATTTTGAAAAACTACCCCCTCCCCTCACCGTAACAAATTGGTAACATTGGTAAAAATTCAATTTTAATTATTTTGCCCGACATGAGCTTAAGCAGGTTCGGTATCAGATTTTAAACATTTTACGAGTATATGCAAATATTATTGTTTATTACCAATTTACCGTGTTATATGGAAACTCTAAGCGTGTAATATGAGGGATTGATACCGCGTTGTATGGAAACCGTACTATCAAAGTACTGTGCTATACGAGGGTTACCTGTTTTAATTTTTCATGGTAAAAATCCAATCTTGAATATTAGTTTTTCTTAAAGAAAATTAAAGCTTCAAATTATATTAATCCGATATAAAGAAGTTATAATTTATGTTTCACCTGCAGTCCTTCCTTTTCGATAACATCGTCCTTTTTCTAATAACATACAAAATATATATATTTTCAAACATCTATATTGAACCTAAAAATGACATAGCCTTCAGCTAGCAAAAAGAAATTTTTTTTTTCTTCTCTATCTATGTTTACCACCCCGTATTTATATATGACTATAACATCCCTTTGATAATGTTCAGTTCTATTTTTTCTATTTTTTTTTTTTTTTTAGAAAAGGAGGGGAAAAAATCAACAAAATATTTCCAATATGTCCAGCATAAAACCCATGCTGCATAGTTTCATTCAATTCTAGAAATTGTTGTTACTCTCGCACAATCAAATAATGGATTTTTTTGTGTATATTTGCAAAAAAAAAAAAAATGGGAACAGTTATGTATTGAGTATGTAAAAACAACTAAGGCAATTTATTACATGTTTTATATACACGACTCTACATATATATACATATATGGTATATAATAAGTATGTATCAAAATAAAATCTGTATTTTTACATTTTTAAATAAATTTTCAGACATTTTTCAAATTCCTATCATTATCATAAAATAATATGGTTTGAGGAGTAGAGTAGAGTTTGATAAAATTTCGATAGAATTGTTTTCGTATTCATATTTGTATGAGAAAAAAGAAGTCGAACGTAATAAGAACCAAAAACTCATTAGTTGAACTGCATTATTATTTATGAACATAACAATGTCCAAACATTCCCATTTTTTTCAGAAAGAATGCAGGAGAAATTTCAATAGAAAAAATTTTAATTAAAAAAATTATAATTAATGAATTGAATGAATTAAAAATAAAGAATTCATGTTTTCCAACCACGTCCACATTCAAAACGGGCGCAAGGGATTTTAAAGTAAACCACCTTCCTATCGTGGTTTTTTTTAGCCTTTCAGCTTTATTACAGGATTTTGAGCTTTTTTTTATTCATTTCGTGTTTTTTTTTAATTTACAGGCGGTTCTCGACTTTCGCACATTCTATTATCGCACAATTCGCTATTTTGTACATTTAAAAAAATTAGGTTTTTCAAAGATTTTTGTCGATAATTCAAAAATTGTTCACTTCAATGCATTCGCTCCCATGGAGCGTGGTAGCGCATGGAGAACGTGTATAGTATAACAAATACGTAAGGCAATTGAGAAAGACACAGGATGTTATAGAACTCTGTATCAAGGAAACTCTTGACAATTCTCTAAAGAAAACACCTGAAAACACTTTTCAGGAACCAATTATGTGCCAAAGTCGAGGACTGCCTGTATTTGGGAATGGTTCATAGTTATTGTACAAGGGAGCTGCTTCAACAATTACAGGAAAAGGGTGACTACCTTATTCTTAAAAAATTTGCAAAATTAAAATTCTAAGCATTAGCATGACTGAAAATACATTCGACAGTCTGAATGTCCTTGCATAATGAAATTTAAGAAAATTATAATGAACATTGTAGCCATTAGAGATGGAGATGTACGTACATTATTTAGACTGGTTCTTAGTTCTTATAGTCCTTATGGAAGATTTTCTGGTTTGGATTGAACAGTTTGGGCCGCCACTAAATTTTGTCAAGTTTGAGTAAAAAATAATGTCAGAAAAATTTGGTTAAAGTCTTCAAGATGGCACTGTACCGGAAAAACTTTCTAGGGAATCATTTTGAAGTCATATGAAAGGCTCTGCGGCACATGTTTACCGTTGGCCGATTTTGCCAACAACAACGGGTAACTATTGACAATATCAATGTCAATCAAGCCGAAAATTGCTTGTGTAAATGACACTCAAATCAATAATCAACTGTAAAGCTTGCGATAAGTTTATAGACGCTAGGAAATTTTCTTAATTAGAATATAGACACATTACAACCATATTTCAGGGAAGCTTCAAAAGATTATTTATTCATTAAAATAGCATCTTCAAATGGTACACCATTATTAGACTATATACATAAAATACCTATTGACACAATAAATATTTATTTAAATTATAAATTAATCCTTCCCGCCATATTTGTTTCCTTTATGAAAACGAATCCTATATTTCAAAGAATTCCTACTCACATTATATTGTCTGGCACAATAAAAACAAACTCCTCGAATCTAATTAATTTTTTAAAGGAATATTCATACTAATTCCAAAGTTTGTCATCTGGTTTCAGCAAATTCAATATAACAACGGCGAGACGACCCTAAAATAAGTGAAAACATAACATAATTAATTTGTTCATTTAAAACAAAAAAAGAAGAAAAACAAAAAAAAAAAATCGGGGATAATGTGATAAGACAGCAAAAAGGCTTTCTTTGAGCATTATATAGCCGGTTGTTCTTACACTGGATATGGTCCTGATGGGTTAGGGTAGGTATATATACAAATACATATTTACATTAAAATGTACAAAAGTCTTTGCGTATATTGTAGATATAGTAGATGCTACCACCCCTGAAGGCATTTAGTACATATACATTGGTAGTATATAAGTATATGTATGCGTATAATGTATATTTACGTAATTTCTTTTTTAAATTTTTTTTTTCCCTGAAAGATTATAAAAACCTTAATTACATTTTTGATTTAAAATGTTAACTTTTTTATGAAATTATTTTAAATCTTTTGTAAGTAGAATAAGATCAACTTTCTCTGTTGCATAACAAATATAGAGGATTGAATAAATTATAATTTACATAAAGACTTTATATTATACAGGTGCTGAATTTTCAAAAGTGTCTCTAAAAGTCTAACTAAAAGGTTCCAGTGAATTGTTTGGCCCATTTAATGGGGTATGTAATAAGCTATAAGTTACTGTGTACTGTTTGAAATTTATGAAAATTTTACAAATTTAGCATTAGGAATTGAAAGTAAAATCTAAAATAGTATGGATGATAAATAGGGGATTTTTTAATTGCAATAAAATGATAATTAGGTATACTCGAATTAACAAGAAATGTTTTGCTTATTTGTTCAAAACAAATAAAAAGAAGATATTGGATATTAACGTTTACTTATATATGAACAAATATAAAAATATAAAAAAAAAAGAAAATTTCCGCTTTGACTTTTTTTTTCTATTGAGTTGAATTGATGTGTTTTTATAATCCCTACAAACTTTCAATACAAAGTTTTTATCCCCGCTTCCATAGTTCTCATTTCAGGAAATTTTATTGGTTTTTTTGTAAAAAAATTATTTGGAATTAAAAAAAAAATATTTAAAACCTAAAAAAAATTGTTTAAATGGATCTCCATTTGTTCAGAGGAAATCTAGTACTTTTTCTTAATAAAAATAAAAATAAAGCCAACAAAAACAAAAATTTTAAAAAAAATTGAGAAAAATTGTTTTTTTTTAAGTATTTTTAACTTTGACACAATAAACTCAAAAATTATTCAACCCACAGAAAATCTATCTAATAATTGTCTATCTACTAAGCTTAATATGATGAAAATCAACTGACTTTTGCAGAAGTTATATGGATTTCAGTGATACATTGAATTCTACGGAACGAAAATTTTCATGTTGCTAAAAGTTAAGCAATATTGCCAGACCTGAGTCTACTAATGAAATTTTGTACATAATATTAAACCCCTCTATACGTTTAGAAGACTATACTAAATAGATCACACTGTATGTAAAACAAATAATCAAATTAACTAGTTTTAAATGGATTTTTTAATGTTTTTCATATGAAAATAATATAAAAATTTGCTCGCTCTACTCGTAATAATTTCAATAGCAATATAAATTCATTTTATTAAATAATCGATCAATTGTCGTTTAAATAATTATACTTCGTTTGGAAAAATTATAACTATAATACAAAAAAGGGTTATTTATGTGGAAACTGTGTAGCTTTACTTAGCAGCTTTTTTTATTAGCTTTGATTAATCACATCCCAGTTTTTCATAGAAAAACTATGCATTATCATTTTAAAACAACTTTTATAATAATGTTGAACAACAAAATATTCAACATATGCTGTCACTCGCAGATATTTGCTAGAACTAATTACAACTTTAAAAGGAGGTCTTACCAATTCACCGTATGTATACATAAATAATTTATGAATATTCGTAAGGGTTTACAATTTCTATTATATGTATGACTTGATGGAAATTCTATATGAAAATGGGAAAATTGAAAGTTTTCTATAACAATTTTGTTTTTGTAAATTATTACAAAGCTTTCAATATATTTATTTTAATTATGATAGACCACCAAATACCTATTTTCCTATACAATGGCGGCCTATGAGAATTATTGATTCAATCATCGTGGGATTCTTAAAAAAATATTGAAGTCATTTTGATGGAAGAAAATTTGCAGTTCGACGAATATCTTAACCGTTTTTTTAAAAAGTGACACCATTTTGAACTTTTTTAAATACGAGTATTTAGAAACATAGATTTGAAATTATGTATTTTTATATTTTCAGCATTTTTTGGTAAATTAATTATTTAGGAAAAGTTAACCCTTTAAAGTGCATACATTTTAACCATGAAAAAGTTAACTAAAAACAATTAAAATTCAACTAAACTTGTTCAGAGAGACATTCTTTATGTTTTTAGTGCAATAAAATGTTAACCCTTTAAAGGCACTGTTTTCACCTTAAAGGGTTAATGTTTTCTAAAAATGAGAAATGGAAGGAAGCATTTACAATTAAATTCTGAGAAAGGTGAGTAGCTTTTTGAAAAATTTTGGTTAAACTTTTCACGTTCAAAATGTATGAACCAACAAAACTTTTGCAAAAAAATGCTGGAAATTTAAAATAATATAAAAATACTTAGTTTCAAACTGATAACTTTAATATTAAGAAAGTTCAAAATTATGTCACTTTTTAAAAAACCAACTAAAAATGGCCAAGATGTTTGACCACCAAATTTTTGTTCATTTTCGTGCATCAAATGACCTAAGTTTTTTTTACAAAAACAATGTCACGATGATGGCGTGTTTTTTTAAGGTACTCCCAATATATAGTTTTCACTATTACACTATTACAAAATTAACTACTTTAATAAAGTGTCCGTATAAAAGAGAGGTACAAAAACCATCTTTCATATGCACAACATAATGCCATATGTCTTTAAATTTAAGTGAAAATTCACAATGAAAACTGAAAAAGATACACGCACATATTATACATAAATTGCATGAGACTGCTTTATGGCACAATGGAATTTATTTCAAGTAATTTCAGTTCCATTTTATGAAATTGAATTGTTATATAATCAAATTATTTTCTCTAGTGACTTAGAAAGCTTCAAAATTCCCTTCTTTAAGTAGGTACAGCTATATACATACATATAGAATCCAATCAACCCATGAATGGATACAACTTTGAGTGTAATTGAAAGTGTTTTTTCTTAAAAAAGAAAAATATTTAGAAAAACATTTTTTAATATTTTTAAGAGTTGATTTAAGTGTAATTATTTATGAATCACCTACATTGCGACCTTTTGTTTTACTTAGACTAATTGTATTAATGTTCCAGTTACATTTATCTCAATTGATCTGACGATCTCTTGAGGTGTTGTTTTTACGAAAACCTTACAAATGCTCGCTATTTCACCACCATTTAAACAATGCTATTTTTTTGACATAATGCCATTATCAGACTGTTTTTAATTGTAATTAATCCGAAATTAAGCCGGCTTCAGATTCAAATCAACAACAATGTTTGACTCCAGTCAGACTTCAGTCAGGGACCTCAAGCTCCATAAACTCAATCCACTGAACCATTTTGTCGGTATTTTTTAAGAGTTACATTAACTAATTTTAATTTAAAATTAATGACAACTTAATAAAATTTGCTATAATTTCTAATAATATTTACGTATTGTAGTGGCGATTTCAAAAGTACTATATCCATAAATGGTGCTCATCTATGCAGGTTAGGCACTCAATTTGGACCAAAAGCTCTTCGCTAATATTTATAAATATAAATATTTAATGTCTTTTTCAAATTAAATCACAATCTATTCAAAATTGTGTTCAAATATTTTAATGGCATAAGTGAGAGGACGGCCAATATATTTTTAGAGATTTTTATTGAGAGATTTTAGGTTAACCTTTAGAAACATTTTATCCTTTTTTTTGTTGTTATTTATAAAGTATTTACAAATCGTTTCCATGTATAAATGTTCTCTACCCGAAATCAGGCAATCATTTTAATAAAAGTTAATTAAAAAATCAATATAAATATCTTTAATTAATTTGCAATCCCCAATTTCTATATAATTAGCAACCAAGCAATTTTGGGATAACAAATGAAAATGAAAATTATTCGAAGAACTTTATATAAATGTTTGGCCATTCATTATGATCGCATCTATTTGCCGTAATTTTATTATACAATATAGAAGCTAATACAAAGTAAATAATTTATGGCTGACAAAAGCTCTAATCGATTAAGTAAACTTAATGGAAAGCCAACAATGTACAGACAGAAATGCTATTTATCATGTAGTTATTGTTAAATCTTGTGAAACTGAAGTTATGGGTTTTGGTATTATAGTATAAGAAAACGCAATTGCTGCAATGATATTACCAACTGATAGAAGACGAATTAAAGGAACAGTAATGAATGTGCTTTGTCTGTGTTTTTTTTTAATTTATTGAGTAGAAATTAAATAAGTAGGTAAAAACTAAAATTTTAAAGCCATCAGTGACTTAATGGGGTCCGATAGTCTAGTGAAATTTTTTGAAATATTCGATTTTCTCAAAATATCATTTTCTTGTAGTAAATTTACGGTAGAAACCATTATTTGTCTCGTAGTAGCCATATAATTATTCATTAATATTTAACCATATTTTTAAATAATTGAAGTTGCAAAAATAAGGTCGAAAAGTTAAAAAATCTGCCATTTTGTTTTTTGTTAGTTTCTTTCTATTAGTTTAACCCATTTGACCCGGCTCCTCTGTCCGTAGACCAAAATCGATATAACTATAGCTATGTTTGGGATTTAATTAGTGGTAACATTTCTTTTTTGTTTACCTATGGCGTTAGGTTTAGTTCGGGCGAGAGGTGCGAAAACGCACCAGTCACGTTCGTGCTCACCAAGGAGCGGTGAAAAATTAGGCATCGCGTCCAACATATCTTTAACATAAAATATAGGTCTAATAGTTAGTAATTAGTATTGAATAGAATTTTAATGTTAGAGCTTTTTAATATTTGTCACGATTTTTTGAAAAAAAAAAAAAAAAAAATCTTATTCTGCCATGCCACTGCAATTAAGGTGAATTACCAAATAGACGCAAAGCAAAAAACATGTATGTCAACCATAGTTCAAATTAACATATTAGAATCGGTGCCCGGCAATATTAAGTATTATCAGCCTTGTCTGTGGAAAATTCCAAAGTGACTGGTGCATTTTCGCACCAGTAGCCTTAAATGGGTTTAGACTTCTACTATTATGTACAAAAATATTAGAATTAACTATGAAAAAAAAAGAATTTTAAATTTTACCAGAAAATGGTAATCTGTATTTAAAACAAAAAAAACATTGTAAGATAGCGCTTACTTTAAGGAGAAATTTATGCAATCTACAAATGACTGTTCCTTCAAATTTCCTACTCATTCTGGGATTACAAAATTTTACATTCCAATATGCTAATGCAAAAATGTTACCCGTAATTTTATTTATTTCACTTTCGGTGATGATTCTTTATGTTCCTTTCATATATCCTTTTTCTCTAGGTATGGTATATAAACCATGCAGGAACATACAGGATTATATATGTTAAAATAAATAAACGATAACCAAGAGTGTGTATGCGCCCCTGATGTATGCCATCTATTTTGTTTTCTTAACATAGACACTGGGTTTTCATTTGAAAAGACTTTTAAACACTTCCACATTCCATGTTCCATGACATTTTCCATATATTATGCATTAAACGTTATGGTTTTACCCCAGAGCAAAATCATTATGTCATAGAGCACAATTATTTTGGCATGAGTAACGGTTTTGTTTAACCCCCAATAGAGTGTGAATTTGATAAATTGAAAGTAGAGAGGTAGAAAAAAAAACTGTGACACAAATTGTATTGCTTTTTGTGTGCCGGGTAGATATAATGTCAGATGATTTCGAAATAGGTTTTTTAACTTGACATTTATTTTTATTTTTTATTCAACTAATCGACCTGTATATTTAACAATAAAATATACATTTCCTCATTGCACTTTTATTCGTACGGAATTTATTTTATTTTCCAGAGATTCATATGAATAGTCCATTTTACTGATAGCTGCTATATAAATATATTCAAAAAGGATTGGCAGTAGTCATACTATTAAAATACTGATCCACCAATAACGATTTTTTTTTATACTAATTTTGTATTTTTTATTATTTAAAAATGGGGCCAATTATTTTAAATATTTTTAAATAATACAAATATGTACTCAATATTTTGCGTGGTGTGAATATTTATTCTGCTTGTACAATGCAATAAAATTGAATATGAATTTAATAGCCCTTCATAAATTGATTTTTTATTAAGTGAATAAGGAAATGTGTGATTGTTATACATTCTAATTAAATGAAATGTCGTCGTTCTTCGCATTTTATAAACAAACAAACCGAAACGAAACAAAGACACAGAGATCTCTGCTGACTCGAAGGATGGCAGTATGAATGAAAAAAAAATACATACCGTCAGTGGCGGTTAATCGAGTTATGAATAATCGAGGTTCCACTGTATTAACAATTATTTGATAAAACATCTATCTATCACATTTAAATTTATTAAATTAATTAAAAAATTAACAAAAAATATTTACAATAAGAAGAAAGTTTTCCATGTTTATTATTTGCATGGCTTACCCTGTAATTTAAAAGCACACGAATGTATTTAATAATCAATTGTTGTATTAAAATATGAATTTTGTTACATAAAACGAGGATTTAGTATTTAACTGATGATATTAATTGGAACCTTTTTCATAAAATACTAGATAATTAACGTACTCTTATCGACTTCGAAGTTCGAACTGATTATCACAATACAATAAATAATTTTCATATGGACATTATATAATAAATTATAGTAAAGCTTAACAATAATCCCATAGTAAAATGCCGATAAGTTGATTTTATAATTAATTTAACAGAGCTTATTGGTTACATAATAGAAAAATATATAAAATGGAATTAAAAATTTATTCCCAATAATATACCAAAAATTTAAAATTAAAGTGTAATTTATTTTTATTTTTTGAGTAAGTTTTATCAATATTTTTTCCGACCGCAATATTTTATTTTGCATTTTGTGTTTTTCAATAATCTACTTTATTTGCTTAATTTGCCCTATTCTCGTAAACTGTTGTTATTACTATTATTACTATTATTATTACTATAAATATATAAAGGAATCACTGATGCAAGAGGACTAAGTGTGGCATCACTTGCCTTGATGCAAACTGGTTTGCATCAAGAATCACTTGAGCAATGACAACACTGTGTGGCTGTAAGATTGAAAATTGATTGGAAAAAAATCCTGTGCGCTAGAATATCATGTGTGTGGCGCAGCCAAAATTCATAACAAACTACAAAATTATAGCATTGATCATAAAATAATATTGGATTGTGTTTGATATAAATAAGAACTACTAAAATGTTACTATTATAGTCAATATGTGGTCAAATTAACCAAAATCAATGGAATTAGAAAAAAAAACAAATCAATATTTCAAGTAACAAAACAAAATTATTCATTTAACTGATAGAAATCTTTGACAAGAAATTATGATGGGTTATTGTCGGACATCATCATACATATACTAAATAACTACTACTACTGCTACTATATCATGAATCATGATACAAATCTATAAGTAATTTATAATAAAATTAAGCAGATTTCTTTATCATCCTTTTTCATAGAAGTTTTCGTTGGTAAAAGTTTTCCTGAAAATTACATTTTGATATTTTACCACTACATAAATATATTATAAAAATCGCCCCCGCTCCTCGTTTCTCTCTCTATCTTTTTGGTAATAAAGATTTTTTTTATTTTTTCATGCACGCAATATGTAAGTTGCATGTTCGTCTATTCTATGCGTACATATATTACACCTACATCAATGTATGTAATATGTTGTATTATACATATATGTATATGTATGTTTTATGGAATATAATCTCTTCCAGAGTATGACAGTACGGCAGGATAATCAAATGACATGTATTTGACTTGCAAATGAGCCAAATGTTAAATGTACCATTCTAAATTGTATAGAATAGACTATAGACTATTTGGGGCACTAGCACTCCATTTGATATTCTATATATATATATATATATATATATATATATACATATGTAAGTATATATATTATATCTATATTGCTATATATGTTGGTGTTTTATATATTAAAATATATTTCCCATTTGTGGCAAGTGATACTCAATATAAATACAGATTTTTATTATCACTAAGCCTCTTTTAAGGGAACTTAATGGTGTGGACTATGTGATAATGTAACACTTGGAATTGTACAATATATTTTTTTTTTATAAACCAGGATCATATCATTATGTATAATGTTTACATAAAATGTCTCAAATTACTTAATATGAAATGAAACGATAGAAAAATACTCAGATATCAACGTTTTAATGTCTGAAGGACATTCAGTAAAATATTTTTATAAGGGCGGGCTCGTTTCATATCCACAAAAATTATTTAATAACCAAACTTTCAAAGAAATATCAAATTAAAGTTATTCCCGTTTACCTAATTAATATTAAATTAAAATCCGAAAAAGAATAGACAGTTTGGAATGCTACATAACATAAAGTAATTATTCAATCGTAATAGTGAATACTAGTAGCAAATGAATGTATACATACTACTGGACGACATGCACAAATTTAAAAGCTCAATACAAAATCAATTTTTAACTAAATTAACAATCAATAACTTCTCCCCCATAATAATTATTTCTTAAGAATATACTCTGGGATAATAGTGGGTATACAGACGTTTCCTTTATATGGTATCCTTTATATATACTACATAATATACATATACATATACATACTTAGTCGCCCCACCTCCCCTATAATTATATGCTTTTGCTTCAGATCAATGGCAATGATACGAAACTAACCCTACAGAACACAATGATATCGCCGAAAACAGACTGTGTTGTAGACTGTTGTAAAGAGAAGTTGGCCATATTAACCTGTTGCTACGACAATTTGCAATGGAGTATGTACTTCGATAACACTTCGAAGAAAGTTCAATTAGCTAATAGGTATTTGGCATTAGAACCGAACAATAAACTTTTGAATAGAATTCTATTCGTTTTATCGATTTCTTGATTATAAAAATGTGTAATGAGATGATTTGGCAATTTTAGGATGGATTAGGGTTGCTATAAGTGTATTTAATCTAGACGTACAGTTTAAAAATGTTTTAATCTCTCTGATGGATAGTATAAATTGATCACTTTATTAACATTGATTACTTCATTTTAACCAACAATTATTCGAAGATATAGAATATTAGTAGAGGAGCATCGTTTCTCATCTATTGGCCAACAAATTCCAAATCAAATAATGTTGATGAGACATTTTTTTTTTTTTCGTCTTTGACATTTGGAGCCACACTGTCACTGACAATACATTTTTGGAGGCGCTGTGCCCAATAGTTAAATTAATTATTTCTCTCGAATATGGTCAATTGGTTCAGATTCCATTTTAATCGTAAGATCCATAGATAGCGGTACATTTATGTTCATAGAGACATATGTCTTTGCATTTGCATTTTATATAAAAATTACATAACTTTTACCGAATGTAAAGAAGAATCTGTTAAAAATACAATTTTTAACCAAAATGCAAAAATGAAAATAGTTCCACATAGTATTTTTATATTATTAAAATTAGCATCCCAACTACGTTGTACTACTATATTTGCATATATATATACACTATGTTTACAAACTTATATTTATATTGTGTACCTATCCCTGGAGTCCTGTATAGCCTTAACCCACTTTTCTATTATTTTTGGTATTTGCACTGGGAATTTATACATATATACATATATGAATATATATATACCTACCTAAATGTTAAATTTTTATACAAAATAAAATCTCTGCTGCTGTTAGTTTTTTTGAATAAATCACTTTTTTCGCCAACAATTAAACCAAATAACAACCAGAGTTTTATTTGTTACATATAAGAACACTCTTTTATCGTTTTATGCAGGATACAGTGTTATGGTATGGAGTATGGTGAAATGTATGCAACAAACTTTGCAATTTGAATGTTAAATAAACCAGTGAGGAAGACATAATTTGCTATGCCGATTATAATATAACCGTATAAGTATTTATTTATTAATCAATTTCTTTATGTACAAGAAACAATCGAAAACAGAAAACATCAAAGAAGTTTATAGTTTGCCAAAAACTAAAATTTTGCTGATACGTGGTATTCGCATTAAGGTAGCGACATTGATTTTTTTTTTTTTCGAATCACATTCTTTAGTATTTGTATGAACATTAAATTACATGAATAGTAATGTCTTTATAATTGCTACATATATTTATTTTATTCACATAATATAGTAGAGAAGCTCGGGGAGAGTTGTCACACTTTTTTTTATTGGCTAAAACAGCTTAATGGATCGACAATTTAAATTCAGCTTGATCTTAAATTCATCGTAATATATTTAATTTTTTGTTGGTCTATACAGCAAAATTCAAATAACAATCCTTTTGCCAGAAATGAGACAATGTTGTCTTTTTTTATAAAAAAATAAGAATAAATAAGATAGAAAATAAGCATCAATGCCAAGAGTGTCAGAAAAACAGATAAGTTTAGTGATTACAACTGAAGATATGCTCAGTACTTCTAAAGAAGGCTCTTTACTAATCATTTTACCCTATAAATAAGACTCACAGTGAAATTATGCCCCAAAGAATTTGTGACTTATTACCATGACAGGTCCTCGAACAGGAAAGGTGATGTTTTACTATTTTAGTAAATTATATTTAATATCTAATGAAATAAGCAATCTTTTGAACTAACCCATAATAAATTATCTACTCAAATATACTTTTTATAATCAAATTAGTAAAAAACAAAATAATACGATACGCACATATGAGGAAAAAATGAAAAAGATATATTACCCCGGTCTCCCCTATAGTTATATTTTGATGAAAATACAAATCTCAATTATTAGTATAACCACAACTTACTATACATATAATACAGTATAGTAGGTTGTGGTATATCCTAATTTTTTTCAATACATATATTCCCGACATGTCAATTAATCGTCATTTATGTATGTACCATACCTATTTGTATTTAATTATGTATGCGATGTAAATACATAGTTGTGTATGTATGTATATATGGATTCATTAAAATTAGAAGTACATACATAGATTGGTACTAACGATACCTTTTGTTAATTAAGCCCAAAATTCAAAATATAGTCGTTTGATGACAATTCGATTATAAATACGTAAATTTATTATATATTAACATAAATGATAGGTATTTATTAGTCACAAAATATCTAATAAGTGTGATATCTATATAATAGTGTTAAATCTATAATGCACATTGCACATATCGACCTATCCAAGTAAGAGTATGATAAGCACATTAATGTTAGTATAGCTGAAATTTATCGTATATAGTCTATAGATACAGACAGTATGTTCACACAGTGCTAGTTTTCTAGTACCGAATAGTTGTAAAAACTAGTGTATAGTTCAACTATCCGTATATAGTGTTCGACTATACGAGAGGGTCACACAAGGATAGTCGACTACCAGTCAACTATAATCTAACAAACTAGCTATATGCCTTAGTTTTCTATACCGTGAGTTCGTACCTTAAGACTTCTGTGTAATACAATAAAATAATATTTCTTACTTTTAATTCTACATCTACGACAAAAAAAAACCGTAGAACAAAAAGACATAAATTACGTTCCCGTCCCTCCATCCAAAAAAAGTCTTTAAAAAACAGCTTTCCTGAAAAATCATCATTTTGCACTTATCATATTCTTACTTGGATAGGTCGAATAAGTATTATTAATATATTTTATGACTATTATTTGGTATATGAATAATAAATTGCCGTAGATTCTGTAACATATAATCTGAATCATAATGTCAAAATTACAACGAAACTCTTGAAATGTATTTTAATTGTAATCATAAAATCATGAATATAGGCGCCGCGGCGAGTGAGGAGGGGGGAATATGAATAAATTGTAGCCCGGTCATGTTTTGAGTAATAATTAAAAAAAATTAATGTCAATGATGTGTATATTCAAAGTAAGAAGAAAACCGCAAATTATATTATCCAGGATTAGGATATAAATATTTGGTATAGCCCTGCCACGTTTTGTGGCAATAATTTCGGTGACCCATACATACGCACCTTATTGTATAAAGGTTCTATGTAAAAATCTATATCTAATGGGGATTTTTACGAATACTCTTGATCCCCGGTGTAGTTTTTAAGTATCAGCATTAGAAGTTTTTTACTCTTTATCCGAACTTATAAATGTTCAGTAGTTTTCGAGATATTTTTTCAAAAGTAGGATTTGGAACTACATATGTTCTTCAAGCTTCATCAGTGAACAAGGTTAGTAACCGATGCAACCCTATTCAAAAAATTCATCCTGTTTAGCATATACTTAAATTAGTGGGAATGCATATAAAACTCAAAAACGCTGAAATATACATAAGGTGACGATTTATCATGTGTAAAATGCTAAATAAGCTAAATTATTTGTGTCCCATATTATATTAAAACTTAATATACCTGCCTACTTTACTATGCCAGTTTTATATCGTTTAAATTAATGAATGCAAATTACCACTAAATTAGTGCGGGATATACCGACTATAGATAGGTAGATTATTATTGAATATAATTATCTATGATGTATGACATATCCACTCAACTCTCGTGTCTTGCTTATGCAGCAACATTTAGCACATTATCGGTATGTTTGAAACTTTCAAATAATAATGCTTAGATATAGAGAGTATTATATAGAGAGCTTCTATGAAATATTATCAAATATTTTTAAAAAGTTGGGCGTTGGAAATTTCGATACCGACTGAGTAAAATTCGAAAGATGTAAAGCTCCACTTAGATTGGACACAATCAACCCTCACACTATTCTGTTCTCATTTTACGACAAACATGCCTAAAATCTCTTCAACCATTGGCATCATTAAAGTTATATAGTAAACCGATTTGAATTTGGAAGAAAATTCTAATAAAATTGTGGGTGGCATAATCGAAAACATTGTTGGAATCAATCAATCGTCGTTTATTGAATGAACCGTAATGTGAGTTAATTCCAAATACTTTAAAATAATTAATTCCAGCAATATTAATAAATTTAAGAAAAGATTAACCACATTTTAATGTGTGGTATATTTGTATAGCTAGCTACATAGGTGAAAGTATTTAGTTGATTTGTTTTTGTAATCCTCCTAAATCATGGCAAGCTCAAAATGTGTTTACATAATACATCCCCCATTCTCAATTTTAAATCCTACATCCTACCTACATTTATATTTTGTCTGCCAGAATTATGTATAATGTAAATTGTAATATAATCAAAGAGAATATTAAGTACATAATCATTTTGAACAAACATCCAATTATTTTTAAAAAGCTCGTAAATAATACAATAATAAATATCTGTTCATCAGATTTATCCATACTTATATATAACAGAGAACTATTGAAATATTTCGATTTAATCGAAAACTATTCTAAATGTGGACAAATAAGCGAATAATTTATTTGTCTATATTTATCGATGCGATGTGGCATTCAACAAAATTAAATCAACCGCAATTTGAATTTGCGTTTAATTTACCTACTTGATTAATAGGGTTTTCTATTAATATATATATATATACATATATAGCAGAAGCAGAGGTACATAAGTAGGTAAATGTATACCCCTAAATTCATTATCTCTAATAAATTATTTAGTAACTAAAGTACATCCATTTTGAAAATCATTTACTATGAAACAAAAATGATTATATTGTTGAGAATTTAAATTACACTTACCTAACTGTATATTTATAGATAAATATTTACATTCTATGTAATGATGCGTCACGTGCGAACATTTATTAAATTTAATAATTTAATTTAATTTCGGTCTTGTTGAATATCGGCTTGATAAAAAAAATTCAAATGGCCTTTTGTACTTACCTAGTAAAAGAAACGGTTTTTTATTGTTGGCATACAGTGTAACATTTCCTTATTATATATATAACAGTTTTTATCTAATACTTACAGTTTATTAAAGATGATGCAATTTTGTATTTACAACAGGTATTTTCAATAGAAATCGTAACTTTTATCACAAACACATTTTTCACTATTAAAATAAAACTTGCCATTTTGTTAACGGAATTGCCACTCTACGATAAACGCGTTTATTTGAAGGGATTTCTGTACGATCTATAGTTTCGTTAAAATTAACGAATATTAAACGACCACATTTATGTTGGTAGACCTGCCACACCATTCTTGATTCTTCAAAATGTCAATTTCTATAATTGTAGAACACCATCGGATCATAGCCAATAAAATATCGAAATATTATTTTTAATTTAATAAAAATACTTCATTACTTAATTTCAACGAAGAACAACCAAAACTAGGTACCAAATACTGTTTGAAAAAGAATGAACTCAATGCTGGAGAATTCAGATTCAGAGGTGGAAAATATCGCAAAGATATCCACGGGTATAATCAATTAAAAATGTTTCCTTGGTTTTCAGCTTAACTTAGATGAGAACATTTTTTTTTAGAAAAACAAATTACCCCAACGAAACCATACAAGTGTGGGCTGTGTCCGCTGGAATTTCAAAAAAAGGCCGAACTAAGAGCCCACATCAAATCTCATTTTCTACCTTACGAATGCAAAATTTGCAATAAAACCCTAATTGGTGATACCCAGTATGAGTATCATTTGAAATATGCCCATCGGAAAAAACGAAATGCCCCCGCCTCTTCGAATGGATCAAAAAAACAACGGACAAACGTTCGACCGCGAGAAGAGCATGAAAAACATAAAAAAATGAATTTTGCCTGTGAATACTGTGAAATGACGCTCGCCTCCCGGGCAGACGTTTATGAACATAATCAAGAAATGCACGGCGAGAAATTACTGGAAAAAGTACCATGCGGCATATGTGGTCGATTGTGCAAAGATGAAGTGGCCGCCAAACAACATCAGCAAGCTCATGCGGCCGTCAAGGATTTTTATTGTGATTACTGTGGAAAGGGATTTTCGAAAAAAACAAATCTTCAATTTCACGTTCGAATACATACCGGCGAAAAGCCAATTCAATGCAATTTGTGTTCGAAATCATTTGCACACATGTCCGGCTTGACCAGTCACCGGCGTACCCACACCGGTGAGAAACCATACAAATGTCCGTACTGCGATAAACGATTTGGATATTCCACCGATCTGAGGCGACATCGAAGAACACATGGCGGAGAGGAAAAACGTTTTGATTGTGTGCTGTGTCCGAGAAAATTCTATGAGAAAAAGTTTTTGGAGAAACATTTAAAAAGTCACAAAGAAAAGTACGTTAGAAAGGTTAAGGTTGAAGGTGATGATTGTACACCGATGGCAATGGCCAAAATGTCAAAAAAGAAAGTGACAAAAATTCCAAAACATTCAGAGAATGCTAGCCGCCGTTTGGTAGATTCTGAATGTATAAAAATGGAATCTTTGGAAAAACATGAATTTGATGAGTCTGAGTGTCCGGCTGAATATCTCATTGAAGACGACTAAGAAAGATTTGTTTTGCTTATGTAGATAAATGTTTTCCGTATTATATAAAGTGGCCTTTCTTTTAACCCAGTAAATTATTCGTTTCAGAAATAAGATGGGAACAAATTTGGTAGTCCACTACAAAAAAATTATTGGATTAAGGAAATCATTTGACTGTATTTATGTCAATTTTAGAAATTTCTCACAAAATATTCACACCTGGTGCTTTACATTGCTCTTTCTGGATGTGAGCTGGAATATCATCTATTGGATCTTACTAATCCTAAGAAGAGTCTATTCGAAGATCCTCCAAACAGTTTGATGTGATCCCCAAACTCTGATGAAAATCTCTTTTTAGTAGATCTGTGACCATATAACTCATCGAAGCTGCTCAATTATCTGTGTAGAAAAATATCGGCCATTTTTTGTTCAAAGTCCCAAATAATTTCCCGTGTCAAGATTGTAAACTACCTGGAAGTCGCAGATTATTAACAAAAATAATCCCAGAAGATACAAATCAATTATATTTACTTATAAATCAGGCATTAAATTAGCTAATTAACATAACAATGAGGATGAGGATCCTTCGTTATCCTTTCACATCCTTTGAAATTACTGTAACCGGAACGGATCGTCGTTTAGGTTCCTTTCCTTTCATATGCGTTCTCAGGTGATAGCGTAAACATTTATTTTCGAAAAATTTCTTATCACATATGTGACACTGGAATTTCTTCTCATATCCGCCATGGGTCCAGCGGTGCCGACGCAAATCACTGTGATCTTTGTACGTTTTTGCACAGAACTCACACTGCAACGGTTTATCCGGATTGTGGACGTGCTTGAAGTGCTTTGATCGCAATTGGGCCGTTTTAAAGGTTTTCGTACAATTTTTGCATGGATAGGATGAACTCTCATTGTGCGTCGCATAGTGACCCTGTAAATTGTTTAATCTGCGAAATCCTTTGCCACATATGTCACATGTAAATGGCAAATACAAATTGTGCGTTAGCGAGTGATCCAGTATGCCGCTGACATTTTTAAAGGATCTCGGACATTTCTCGCACGTGAATAGATTCGTTTCGAGATTTCGATGAGCCTCATTGTAGTGGATGGAACGATGTGATTTGGAGGCGAACGTTTTGTCGCACAGACGGCATTCGATTTTTTCCTGATGACTGGTTTGCGATGCATTGTGGAAGTTGTTCTCATGAAACATAAGTTCCAATTTGGTGCCAAAACATTTTCCGCAGTATTTGCATTCCTCTTTTTTCAGATCGTCCGACTGGTGTTCTTCGGATGAATTCTGATCGTCTGATTTTGAATTGGAATTTATACTATCGATACGTAATGTCGTATCGGTAGTGTGTACGGTTTTTTTCGATCGTCGATTCAGCACCTGTTTATTCTCAACGGTCGTATATTTATGATTGGAAACTGTTTTCTTGTGGATATATGCCAATTTGGTTTTCTTCCGTTTTTTCTGGATAACTACCACATCTGTATCATCGTCAGATGATTGTCTACGTTTTATCCGATTCTTCGACAGACCCTTTATCGTTAATGATGTATCAATATTTTTCTCATCCGTGCACGTCCAGCAGAAGAATTTACTCTCATGCTTCTCGGTACTTCGATAGAAATGCGTGGCAAAATGAATGTTAGCCTCAAATTCCGATTTATATTCGAGTTCACATATTTCGCACGCATTACTGTTTCGGTATTCCTTGTGATCGAGCAACTCAATCAGATCGCATAATTCGATGCCACAAATATCACAGGCTGGATATAAAAACGGTGTATCAGTGTTGTGTATGTTACCGTTGCAATATTTTCTGCTGCACAGTTCACAAAATGTGATGTCATCATCCATCTTGGTGTTGTTTGGGTAGAAATTTTTGAGGGGAGTCTATTAAATTGCCAAAAAAAAAAATAAACAATTTATACCAAAACAAAAATTACTTACAATTAAAATTGAAGTCAATATTAAATGAAAATAGAGCAATTAATTGGATTATTTTTAATTATAAGTGGTTTCGTGATCAATCTTGCAGCTGGGGTTGAAAATAAAATAAAATGTCAAAAAATAATTAAATAAAATACATAAAATCCCTTCAAGAGAAAAATTATTGGCTGCGTACATTCTATAAAAATGTAATTTGCGCCAATGTTGTGAAGTGGCGCCACCAAATGGAGGAAAGAAATGAGGCGAATTGGAAACCATTTGAATTTTTTGATCCCAAAAACCACGTGACCTAAGCCAAATATCCCATTACATTTTTTTATATTTTCCTTCACTTGACATTTGAAAATCCCATTAACTCCCAGTGTTCTCTGTGATCAATCTTGTTCTGTTTTTGCAGTAATTTATTGAAGAAAAAAAAAGAAAGAATTAAACATAATGGTAATTATCATTATTTTGTATTTATTTTGTCATTAGTATATTGTATATTTCGTATGTTAAGTTAATCATGGTTAGTAATCCAAAAGTAGCTTCAATTTTGTACTTTCTTGAGCCGGGTGTGCTAACCTCACCCACGTGAGACAAAAAACGTTTTGTTTCTGGACGTTTCTGAATTTATTAAATTTGGAAAATTTTCTTTGTGAATATTTACAATATTTCGAAAACTTTGTTATGTGTACTCTGTTGATATTATTAATTATACAAAAATATTTTTCATTAGGAGTTAGCCTTGAATCCGGTTCGAATTCTCAAAAATGAGGCTCAAGATGAAAAAGCCGAAATCGCTCGATTGTCGTCGTTTGTCGGTGCCATTGCTATTGGCGATCTTGTTAAGAGCACTTTAGGACCGAAAGGTATGGACAAAATTCTGGTATCACATGGCCGAAATACTGGTCAAATTGAGGTGACCAATGATGGTGCAACAATTCTGAAAGCAATCGGTGTCGATAATCCGGCTGCAAAAATTTTGGTAAATATGTCTCGTGTTCAGGATGATGAAGTGGGCGATGGTACAACATCCGTTACAGTATTGGCGTCGGAATTACTTCGTGAGGCGGAAAAAATGATTGAACAGAAATTACATCCACAAATGATAATTGCTGGTTGGCGCGAAGCGGTTAAAATTGCACGGAATGCACTGAGCGAAAGTGCTAAAGATAATTCAGCTGATATTGATGCATTTAAAGAGGATCTTATGAATATCGCTAGAACAACGTTAAGCTCAAAAATTCTATGCCAACATAAGGAGTGAGATTTTTTTTTTAATTTATTATCATCCCGATTGGAAATAATTTAATTAAAATGTTCGTTTGTAGATTCTTCTCTAAGCTTGCCGTTGACGCTGTACTTCGTTTAAAAGGATCTGGTGAACTGAATGCCATTCATATAATCAAAAAAACTGGCGGAACACTTGAGGATTCATTTTTGGATGATGGTTTTCTCCTGGACAAGAAACCCGGTGTCCATCAACCAAAACGTATTGAAAATGCTAGCATTTTGATTGCAAACACTCCCATGGACACAGATAAGATTAAAGTATTTGGTTCAGCAATTAAGGTTGATTCGTTGGCTAAAATTGCTGACCTGGAAATGGCTGAAAAAGAAAAAATGAAGGACAAAGTAAACAAAATCCTAAATCATAAATGCAATGTGTTCATCAATAGGTAAATTTTCCAACATTTCCAAGATATCGAAGAAGAATTCTAAACGAAATAATTTCTAGACAATTGATCTACAATTATCCCGAACAACTATTTGCCGATGCCGGTATTATGGCCATTGAACATGCCGATTTTGATGGTATCGATCGCTTGGCATTAGTTACTGGCGGTGAAATTGTTTCCACATTCGATAATCCCGATATGGTTAAACTTGGCTCCTGCAAATTGATTGAACAAGTAAAATGAACCGCACAAAAACATCCTGTGGCTGCTCTTATTTTCCAATGTAATTTTTTACAGGTTATGATTGGCGAAGACATACTACTTCGTTTCAGTGGTGTTAAATTAGGCGAAGCATGTACAATTGTTATACGTGGTGCAACCCAGCAAATTATTGACGAGGCAGAACGTTCTCTGCACGATGCCCTATGTGTGTTGGCGGCTACTGTAAAAGAGACGCGAATTGTTTGCGGTGGTGGATGCACCGAAGCACTAATGGCTTGTGCTATAACGAAGAAAGCTGTTGAAACGCCTGGCAAGGAAGCAATTGCTATGGAATCATTTGCCCGTAAGTACTAACATAATGTCCTATCCTGTTCTGAGTACGGGATTTTCCCCATTCTTCTGTTCAAATGGTCTTTTAATTCGTTATGGCTGATAGTTCCTAGCCTTCTTGAGATATATGAAGATGGATCAATCGTTATTTGGAACTTAAAGAGCAATTATGAATTGGGGGTCCAACAAAATGTGGGGTTTTACTTAGGATGTGTCTACCCTGAGACCATTTTCCTTCCTATAATTGTTACATTTTTAAAAAAAAAATTAATTCTCATTAACAGGTGCTTTGCTTCAACTGCCAACAATCATTGCCGATAATGCTGGCTATGATTCGGCACAGCTAATATCGGAATTAAGAGCTGCCCATGTCAGTGGACAAAGTACATCGGGTCTCAATATGGATGAAGGAAAAATTGGCTGTATGAAAGAGATGGGCATAACGGAATCGTTTGTTGTTAAGCGTCAAGTATTGCTGTCTGCATCGGAAGCAGCCGAAATGATTTTGCGTGTGGACAATATTATTCGATCTGCACCACGAAAACGTGTTCCAGACAGAGGAATGTGCTAAGTGCGTGTTTCTTTTTTTTCTTTGTTTATTTTTTTTAATTTTACTATTGTAATTTGCGTTTCTTAATTATAACGCATTTAAATTATAATCACACACACAAATATGTCGTCGCTTATCTCATTTTCATATGTTTTTCTATAAAGCTACACAAAAATCACAAAATAAATTCTAACATTGCGAACAAAAGAATGAAAATAATTGATTTGTTGATAACACAATGCATATATGTATTGAAATATCCTTGACTACACCCCCCCCCCTTTGACTTTTGTCGTATTGATCAAACGTTCATAAAAAAAGTTTTGTTTTCTCTCAAAAAGTTAATTGTCAAAAATTGTTGTTTTTAAATTTACGCCCTAAAAAAACCCCCGTTAATTCAAAATTAAACAAAATGGCTACCACCGATTACCAACAAAGTCTACCAAAAACCAGCGAAATCAAACGCATCCGAAACGTTGAGTACTGTCCATTTATTGATGGCGAAGGAATCTTTCAAAAACCGCTGCCAATACCGCCGAAACTAACCAAGGACAAATATTGGTTTGACGGAATCACTGCACACGATCGTATGTTCTATCATCAAACGCTAAATTCATCTCGTCGCTTTGCCGGCTTTCGACCGTATCCAAAGGTACCGAAAGATTCATTGGATTTAGTGCTGTCATCGCAGTACAGTCACAATTCGGAATTATTTGCCGACAAAGTGGATATTGTGCTGCAACATGAAACGGTTGGACGACAGACATTTCGACGTTTACGAAATACCCGAGATTTGAGTCCGGAACGAATTATTACCATTGGACATCCGCTTGCGTTGGGTAAATTTGTCTATCTACACATCTACATATATATTTTTGTCTCGACAATTGTTCGAATTTTACAAATAATGTAAAATTATTCTAAATTTTGTATATAGGTGGAATTAAGGATAGAATCTCGCCGCATAGTGTGAAATTAATTTGCAGCGGTCAACATACATCCCTTACGAATCCCGGATACTCTCGACAAACTGGCGACGGAAATTATTTCAATTATTAATATTTTGTATCTGGGTTTTGGTAAATTTTAAGTATAATTATTGAGTGTGAAGTTTTTTTTTATTGTTGCCATTTTTGGATGTTTCCATTTTGGTTTTAAAAGAAATAGGGGTGGAGCCAAAAATAAAATTGGTTTGCAGAAAATTGAAAAAACCGATTAAAAAAAAAAACATTTAGACCATCGAATAAAGAATACTGAGGAAGGAACATATGGCAAAAAATTACGATACAGTTTTTATTGTAATTTCGAATATGTCTTTTCTCAAAGAGTAAAATTGTTGTTTTGCTCTCAGCTATTTTTAATTAAATGAAAATGACTAATTCTTTATCCACCCTCCCATACTGCTGCATCCGACGTTTGCGTTAGGAAGGGTGTACCTTGATTTTGAATTCACTTTTATAGTTCTACAGTAAACTCTCGATTTTTAAAAAATGTTCAAAACTCCAAAACGGGAAACTCATTGGCACACGATAATAGCGTACGCCGCAGATTTATATAGAATAAGTGAAACGCGATATGAACGTCGCCCGCGGCTGAAGGGTTAATTATTAAAATTTAGGTAATACATAATTCCCTTCTAACAGCACCGAATCTATAGGCGAATGTCATACACCCACATCTACTATGTGATGATTTTGGTGAAAACCATAAAAGTCCTATAGAAATACATACTATAGATTATTTCGATTTGCGTCATCTTCAATTAACAACGCAAACCGAGGTCTTGGTGTATATATATGAAAAAAGTGTTTCAAATTATTTTTATTGATAGTTAAATTTGGTTCGAATTAAGCGGCGAATTATTTTGTTAGTTTGATTGTCAAATAAATTCCTGGGAGTTTTTTTGTAATTAGAAATATTGCTGAAAATTTTGTTTCCCTTGTTCGTATCTCGAATACTATTCGCTGTTGTAATTTGAGTATTTGGATTCGGTAAGAGTAAGAGTTTCTCTTTATATTACTAGTAAGAAACTACCAAATCCCATCTCAAATATGAGCACAAACTCACAAAACAACAACAACAATACGACCCAGCCAAACGAACAAAAACAAGTGATCAATGAAACCGGCGCTGAACTTCTAGAGAACCGAACAATATCAGCTTTTCAAGTGATCCACTCAAAGTGTGCCAATTGTGGATTGAATTTTTCCGATGTTACCGATTTCATACAAAAGCTAAACGGATTTAAATTTCCATTTTTTCTCAATTTAATCTGTTTGGATTGTTTTCAAGGGAACACATCGCAGCAGCGACTTAAATATGGCCGTTTGGAAGTTAAATATCTAAATTATGAAAATGAAAAACCATTAATTATTGAACCGTTAATTGATGATGATGAACAAAAATCATCGAATAATGATGTGGAAGATGATACCATTGTATTGCTGGACAATTCAACCGATGATGTTGTACCCGAAGAGGATAATTGTATTGTGGAATATTTGAAAGATGCCGAAGAATATGAAGTTAGTGATGATTTTCTAACAAATATTGAAAATGAACTGTCCTGGAATAATAATGGTGATGACGGCGACGACAATGGTGACAATATTGTCGAGGACATTATAACGATTAATGACAGTGATCATTCAAATAATAAGACTGAGACGGATGATGATCAATATTACTGTCACTACTGTAACACTGCCTATCCAACGGACGAAAATCTCCAGGAACATTTATATTTTATGCACAAACGGTACACGAAGTATCGCAGCAAAAAGTTAATTTGTCGAATTTGTGCGCAAACATTTAAAGAACGGAAACAACGGACGTCCCATGAGGAGGAACATAAAAATGGTGACCCAAATCTGTACAAATGTCCGCAGTGTGATTTTCAAGATTGTCAAATAGCCCTAGTACGCACCCATTACATTAAACACGATCAATTTGATTGTTTGGCGTGCAAGACCACCTACACGACATACCGGAAGTATATCGGCCACATGCAGTATTCGCATCCGGAAAACTATCAACGAGAAAATTGCAATAAATTCGAAACATTTCCGTGTCGAATATGCGAACGACATTTTGATACGCCCATAATACGATTAGGTCATGAGTCCGAAGCGCATCAAAATGCCGACACCAAACTATTTGAGTGTCCGATGTGCGAATTTAAAATTGGCGAAATTCAACGAATTCGACTTCATGTAATGAATCACGCTGGCCGACGTCCGTTCGTTTGCGATGTGTGCGGAAAACGTTTTGCCAAAATTTGTTATTTGCGCCAGCATCTGATCAGCCACCAGGAGGCAAGACCATTCCAGTGTAATTTATGTACGAACACTTTTGCCACCCAGTACAGTTTGAGTTTGCATATACGCCGTCATTCCGACGAACGACCATATAAATGTCCGTCATGTGATCGGGCGTACAAGGATTCGTCCGATTTGAGACGTCACAAATGGTCGCACGGTACAACTGAGCCGACGATTCCGTGCAATATTTGTGGTAAGAAATTTTTCGAAAATAAAACGCTGCGCTTCCACTATCGAACGCACGAGAATCTACGTCCACGGAAGAAGACCGATGTGGTGGGAGACATTTAATGGTGATATTTTGGTTATTTTATTTTCTATTCTAAGGAACGGGCAGTTTTTCTATATATAGCAAAGAAGTTGCCAAAGAATTTTTTTTTTTTTTTTTGAAAAGTTAATTAAATTTAAAGGGTTAACCAAAATAAAATGAAAAATTCAATTAAATTCTTTAAAATAAATTTTTTCTTTTCTTTTTTCCAAAAAGAAGGTCTCAACCTTCTTCTCGTGGCGAGACTAATCTTGATCTACCAATTTGCACAATTAGCGCGACAAATTCATCCATGGCTTCGAATCCTTTCTCCTGGCATCCAATAAATAAATTAACTGAAATTATTCCCCTCTACCACAAAATTTGGTATTCAGCAAACACAACTTTTTGTCCAAATCCAGAAAATCAAAAGAGTTCTTTCAGCACAAACCATAGGGACAATATTGAGCGGCATCCATTATTGTACTCAGCAGAGATACTGACCTGCATCAGCTACCAAACACCCATCCATGTATGGCATGCGAAATGGAAATTGAGTAGTTAGGAACGATGAAATCAACTAGGGAACACCAGAATCAGGATCAATGGAGCAAAATTTCGAATTGCTATGCATCATCAGGGTACTTATTAGGGAACGTAAAAAGTAAATTAATTGTTAATGGTCATGAGTGTATTGTTATTGTGGAGTTCCATTTCTAGCAGATGAAGGTTCCCCCACTGCTTTTAAATCTTCTGGAATTGGTAAATTCCCACCATAAAAAATTAGGCAAATTCCACTGTTTTTTGACATTTTAAGCTATGGTAGGCATAATTGTCACTACCATAGGTGCAAATGGAGTACTGAAATCGGGCGCACCAAATTCATGAAAAATGGAAAAATACCCAATATCGGTGACTTTGTTGTATAGGAAATGTCCAAAGGTAAAGCCAAAAGGATTTTCAATAGCTAAAGAGACTAGGTCCAGGAGACTAAAAGCCAAAAGGAATCGAGTCCTCAAAGGAGGATTATAAATGTAGCGCGATTTTGTTTAAACTAAAATCTTCAAAATACTTCCAATTCTAGCCTAACAATCTAGACAGATCCCTAGTGAGATGGACCACAACAATAATGAGAACCATTTTAAAATGTAGATTTCAACAGATTGGTACGTCCAAATGAACAAAATGAACTGAAAGTCGTCATAGTGTCTTAGTGTTCTCTTAGAAAAGGGATCCAAAACTAAGAAATTATCCCAGAATAGAAATTTATTGGGTAAAAGAAGGGAAAAAAAACTAATTTTATTTGAATTACCTTTTTTCTATTTAATTAACATTTTCGTCGATGTGCATATCGTGCCATGTGATATTTCAACAATTTCTTTTCAAAAAACTTCCGGCCACACAGATCACATTCGAATTTCCGTTCAACGCCACCATGCGAATATTTGTGCCGCCTCAAATCGGTCGTATCTTTGTAGGTCTTATCACATTGATCACATTTGTACGGTCGCTCGTTGGTGTGTCGCCGCAGATGATTCTTCAGATATATACTAGATTTAAAGCGTTTCTTACACAAATCACATTGATATGGCAATTTGTCATCGTGACTAAGCAAGTGTCGTTCAAACGTTATCAACGATACCGATCCTTTGCCACAAATGTGACAATAATACAAATAATGTCCGGTGTGCTCGTTGATCGTGTGCGTCTTAATGAATCCCGCAAATCGATGTTCTAAATGACAAAATGGACATTCGTATTGGTTTGTCTTTTTGTTCTGGTGAACTTTAATTTCGTGCTCTGTTCGTAGAGATATTTTATCGAAAATTTCATTACACAGACGACACTCAAACGTTTTTGGTTGCCGTTCGTTAAAATTGAAACTGTACGAAATTATTTCCTCATCAGATTGTTCACAAAATGTTATTTGATCTGCATTTTGTATGTAGTCGCCCCAATTAAAAATATTATGTTCAGGCTCTTCTTCTTCATCTTCATCTTTATTGTCAGGATGTTGTTCATATTCTAAAGCATCGTCTTCATTAAATTCCAAATAATCGTATTTGTTTACCGTTTCGGTTCCGCGTAGTGCATAGTCAATATTTGTTGGTTCATCTGTCATCAAATTATCCGTCATTGGTGGTACATCATCATCATTAACAACAACAACAGAATCTGGTGGGAACGAATTGTTCTCCGTTACAATTTCGGTTTTTTTTTTCACTGGTACAATTGACTTGGAAGCAACTTTTATGCTAACGCCTGTTGGAAGTGTTATACCATAGTTTTGTTTTATTTTCTGTAGTAATTGATTGTTGGTGTTAACGGTGTCAACTTGGACTTTTTTAACAGTTATACTCGATGGTAAACTTATGCCACATTTCTCTTTAATGGTACGACGTAAATCTTTATTTGTACCCATTATAGTAATTATAGTGATCAATATCAATGTTACACTATCGTTTTGAATAAATTAATGTATTTAATCCATAAAAACAAAATTATATCAAAATCAATTAGAAATTCATAAAGTAAGGTTATGTTAAAATTGACATCAAAATCCGTCGTTGTCTCGTGACGTTTATTCATTCGCACATTATTGAAACATATATTATAAATCATTAATTAGTTATTTTGATATATAAAGTCATTTGTTGCTGCTTATTATTAATTAATGCGACGATTATGCTTTAAAAAATAAAATTTTTATAATTTTCCCCGCCACAAACCACAAAAGGGTTATGTCACTTGTTTACAAATTCCACCAAAGTTGACTGTGTTCACTATAAACGCACCCATCATTTTTATAATGCATCGTTGCGTGCGGCGAACTTTTATATATTGCGCTTATTTTTACGAGAGTGGTCACTATTTTTACGTTGCTGTCACATTTTGTTTTGAAATTTTTCATGCAAAAAATATTCAATTGATCTAAATCAATATGTAAGAAGTACACGTTCAAATAGGGATATTTACATTGTTTGTTCGTAATGATTTCTAAGTAAAATTTAATCATTACAAAGTTCAACTAAAAATCTAGACAATTTAGTAAGTAAGACGCCATTTTGTGTTTGACGTCAAATGCTATTGATGCATTTCATAAAATAAAGTGAAGTGAAGAAATAATCATGAAAAATATTTTATTCCAATTTTTAAACCAAAAAACTTGATGAAACTCACTAAAACGTCAATAAAATTGAATTAATTTTATTAAAAATATTATTCTCAAATGGATTTGTTCAATAAAAAATTACAAAATCCTTCAAACATCGACTGTGACATTGAAAAGAAAGGCAAAATCTCAAATCAACGTAATTGCCCAATAAATAATATGAAATTTAATCTAAACGGAACGGGAACGGCAACGAAACTGTTCGACCAACTAAGAATGCCAATCACTAATAAAACCGTCAATATACGCCTGACCAATACGGGGAATATTCAATTTCTTCAGCCAAATGGTAACAATTCGATGACCTTAAAAATACGAAAAAACGTAAAATCAGAAATGGAACCAATTGAAAATGTTTCCAATGACACAAAAACGAAACCAATGCTTTATTCAAATTGTTCGAAATGTGGAGAGAAACTGGAGAATCTATCGGAATTCCAAAAACGTATGGAAGGATTCGAATGTAATTTCCTTATGGAATTGGTGTGCATTAGTTGCCATCAGAAACGTCAAAATGTTACGAAAACTCAAATGGAACGGTATGATGATGAATTAACGAAGGAAATTGATTCCAAACATGATGATTTAGAGGTTTTGCCATCCGCCAGCAGCAATCGAGATGAATGTTTGGATGATCGATTTTTGGTTGATAGTGTTCCGGTGGAACCGAATGAAATTAATGATAATGTCTTTGCAGATGATGATGATGATGATTATGACGATAATATTAAACGTGAAGCATCCGATAAAATAGAATATTTCGATGAAGATTTTCTCGTCGAATATGCCGAAGAGGATTGTATCAATGGAACAAAACAAATTACGTCGGATGATGTGACCGAAGATATTCAATTGAAAAGCGAAAATGAAAATACCGATTTTGAGGACAACTATTTGACGGATGAAGACAGTGAAGATGATAATAAGATAAAAATTTTCGAATGTTCATTTTGTGATAAACAATATTCATCGATGAAAAAACTAAAAGGACACGGTTGGTATATGCATGATCCAAAAAGACTGAAAAAAGAGAAACAGAAAAATTCGAATAGCCAGATGAATGTCATCCATCATACACCGTACTATTGTGAGCAGTGCTGCTCCAGTTACAAGTCGGAAAAGAATCTCCAAAATCATATGAACTGCATGCACGGAGATCTGGCGCCAAAGAAAAAAACTCAACAGAAAATGTCCACGCCACTATCAAAAACTACAACAACAACAACAACAACAACAATATGTACAGAATCCCGAGCCTGTCCACTGTGTGGAAAAGTGTTCGGTACATTTCAGCAATTGTCTAAACATAAAATTCGACGACACGGCAAGGAATTGTCATCAGAGCTTGGATTTAAATGCCATATATGCTCCACCGTATATTCATCATTTAAAAATCTTCAGTCGCACATTTACTACAAGCATCCGGGAAAAAATAGCCGCAACAAACGACGATATAAACCCAAGGAAAAAGAACAATACCTAAAAGTTATCGAACAAGATGATCGTATGGTGCTGGTGCTGAACGAAGATTTTGCAGGAAATTCAACGCTAAATATTGATCAATCCAGCCATACGAAAGATCCGGAACGGAAACGTACCAGCGGTCGTAATTATAAATGTCAAAAATGTTCAAGGAAATTTAAAACGGAACTTCTACTCCAATTGCATATGGAATATGACAAACACGATAAACCACTGATCCATACCGATTACTACTGTCGATTCTGTAATTCCAGTTACAAAAGTCTCAAGAATCTTCAGAGCCATTTCTACTATAAGCATCCGGATAAAAAGACACCGCGACGCAATCAAACGGCAGAGATCGATGACCTCAATGATGGGGCGGAGTCAATACCGTTGTTTTTATGTAAAATTTGCAAGACCACCTATCGAAGTTTTCGAAATGTTCAGAATCATTTTTACTACAAACATCCGGGCACCGAACCGGAAAAGATACTATTCAGCAAGGAATCAGATGGTCCGGCAACAAAGGGTGAAGAGAACGATGACATAGAAATGGGTAATGTCGAATGGATTTTCGATGAAGAGACGGGCGATCCACTGGCTGGACAAGTAATGGGCGTGCCGAAAGCCAATAGTAAAGATATTGAGAAGGATACCAATCATAAATTGGACAAAAGAAAAATTTCTAATGAAGAGGAATGGGAACGATTTGAATGTCGATACTGTAGTCAGCCATTCAGAAATGTCGATCTGCTGACAGCCCATGAAAATTACAAACACATAGATGAGATTGAAGATGATCTGGTGTTGGCAGATGGACAAACAGCTATTGTTAAAGAAGAAGAGGAAGAAGTTGTGAACGAAATTACAGTTGAGTCATGTCCCGAGGAAATAGTAACGACAACCGAAAATGATATTGACAAAGTCGTCGATGATAAAGAAATGGTGGAGATTCGATATATTTGTAAATTCTGCCTGAGACCATATAAACATCGAGAACAACTGAAAGCCCACGAAGAGTACAAGCACAAAAACGATCAACTGCCGATTAATGCCGATAATGTTTGCGTCATTTGTAACAAATCCTATGGCTCAATCAAACATCTTCAATCGCACATTTACTACAAACATCGAATACTGTCAAGTGACTCAATTTACAAATGTCGCGTGTGCAGCCGAGAATATCCATTCCAATCGTTGCGGCTCAAACACGAACGAGCCGTACATTTAAACAAAGAAACGAATCGATTCCATTGTACACAATGCGAGGTAACATATCGTTACATATACGATTTGGAGGGACATATAAATGCGCACGCCAATTATACGCCGTACATATGCGAAAAATGTGGTCGTGGATTTTTCCAAATGAGCACATTCAAAATGCACGCGAAATACCACCAAGAAACGTGGGCATACAAATGTGACGAATGTTCAAAGGAATTTTTGTTTAAGGCCAATCTGAAAAAGCATATGTTGTCGCATAGCGGCATTAAAAGTTTTTTTGCTTGCGTTCAATGCGGCAGAAAATATGCGGATATGCGCGACTTGAAGAGGCATTTATTTTCGCATGGGGAATATGAAAAGACGATCGATTGTCATATGTGTTCGAAGAAATTTTATATGCAAAATGATCTAAGGCGACATCTGCGATCGCATGGCATTACAGTTGGTGTTAGACCAGGCGTTAAACCTAAATGTGCGATAAAAGTGGATTAAATAATTTTTAACTAGAAATTAGTTTTTTATTTTAGATTTTAATAATTTAAGTGTAATCAAATGACATTCTGCGCTATTATAAATAAAAAGATGTTTTTAGTCATTTCTGTCTTAATTTTGCACCACACCACCTCTAGCTTGGGTCAGTGTTAACGAATAAAACTCAATTCAACTAATCTTTTCTAGATTTTGAACTATAAATCGGTCCAGTCCGTTTCAAAGTTATGATTTTTTGAAAATATACACCTTTCTAATGCGAAAACAAAAACCACAATTAGCTGTGCGGATTTCTAAAGTGGCGATGATAAACAATTTCCAATTTTATTGAATTTATTAATATTTCAAAATGGCGCCAACAACCGGAACGATTTTAAAGAAGGAAAAATAACAATCAACAATATTATTTGCTAATTGCTAATCCGGAACGAAACAGTTCCACATTGCACAGTAGCTAATGGAATCTATAAAGTGCTACAAAGGCATTTTGTAATTTTGTGTTTGTAATTTGTTTCTTTTCAAATCACATTTTTAATTGTACGCCATTTTGTACTGTAAAAAAGAGGACAGCAAAACTTAACTCATAATTGGCCACATTTTAAAATCGACGATATCGAAATCCATGCTAGGAAATTACCGCTTTCAAAACACGTTTTCACTTTCGTTACATAATTTTGAACAAAGATTCCGATCGTATCTAAGAAGACCGGGATGGAATATAATTGAAGAGTGAAAGAGAGTTATTAAATATACGGACATTATATCATTATGGATTTGTATAACCGATGTTATCCGTCCTACGTCGGCATCGAACATTTTACCGATTGAATTAACGAACAATTTAGTCATATTATGTCGAATGTCGTCGTCCTGGCGTCGGCCAGTCTCTTTTGGTTCGTGCGTCTGGTCTGAGAGTTTTTTTTCTCTTTTCTTACTGTACGTATACTTCTCTGTTCTCTGACATCTTTCGATAGGTTTATTTTCCGATTTTTCAAGTGATTTCGGCTTTCATTTTATTTAATTCACTAAATTAGTAGTAAATGTTGTGAAACCTGTCCAATTTTCATTTCAAATTGGAAGCAAAATTCACTTTTCCAAATATCTACTTTATCTGGATATCTGTCCTTGTCTTGCCTATAAATAAATGGACCCCATACAAATGTATTGATTATAATTAATTGAAGTTGAATTATAAGTAATTTTATATTTATTTTAATAAAACCTGTTCGTTGAAAAAATGTCTAGCTAAGAGTGAGAGAGAGAGAGAGAGAGAGAGAGAGAGAGAGAGAGAGTAAATGATATATTTGATTTATTCTTAGTCAAAAATTAAGTATAAAAAATGTAGCAATTTACTCTCTTCTATGGATGCTCTATGGTTCCCTTCCAGTGTGAGCAGATGGTGAATGACGACCATTTTGTAATATTCAGAATTGAAGCAAAATTTGTGAAATATTCCGTTAAATATTTATTGGATGTATTTTTCTTTTTTTTTTGTTTTTTTTGTTTTTTTGTTTCTTTCTATAATGCAACACACATAATATTAAGCACTACTTATTTTAAAAACATTATTAATTTATAATATTCATAAAAGTTTTAGGCTTCACTAATTTACAAATTGCATTGATTTAAAAAGGAAAAAGAAAAAAAAACACAATTAGAAGAAGAAAAAACTTGGTAAACTTTTCGCCTTTAGTAAATAGCTACATACCTACTACGTACGTGTCTTTTATCAATTAATTAGAATTAATTTTTAATTTTTATTACTTTTTTTTTTTAAGATTTTTAAATTTATAATTAAATAATGCAACAGTCTTAACATCTATATTCTTGCAACTACAATATTTGAAAATATTTTATTTTGCTTAACAATTTCTATAAAATTTGTAATTTTTTTTTTTCTTTTCTTTTTTCTTTTTGTTAGTTATATATAAATACAGGCAGTTTGTGTTTTAGTAATCATTACTACTTAATTTAAAAAAAAAAAAAAAAAAAGAACAATTATTATCAGGAACACGAAAGAAAGTGGGAAGGAGGGGAGGGGACGGGGGTTTTGGAGGTAAGTTATTTTAAAAATAAATTTCCGAAAAATATTATGATCGACAATGCGAAAGGAACTAAATTTGAATTGGAAATTAATGTTAGTTAATAATTTTATGGTTTTTAATGAGCTTTCTAACAAAAAAGCTTCGTTTGTAGGTTTTTTTTTTGTAAAGCACAAAAGGTATGATCATACAAACCAAAAACAAAAATTGAAAAAAAAAATTCTACAAAATAACCAGTGGCGAAGCTTCCATTGAATATTATTAATTACAGTGATCACTATAGGACCGGTAACTTTTGATACCAATAACCGGGCAGATAGATAATTTTTTAAGTAATTCGTAACCTATGCGCCCCTCGTTCTGTACCTCCCTCTCGCAATGAAGATGCTCTAAGGTTTCTTGTCTGCCGGGCTCTTGACAGTGCCTACACAAATTGGATGGTCTCCCGTGAGACTGTGGCCGGTGTAGATACCTGTTGCTACACTGTACCCTGCTAACTAAACTAAATTCTATTTGATGAATAATCAAAACCTTATAAATGTTAAAAGATCAAGCAAGTTTTGCAACTGAAAATACCTATACTTGTCGCTTGATACAAATAAATAATAATAAAACACAGAATAATTCCATAACACAACTGACTGCGTTCCTAAACAAAGTCAGTGATCCTCTTGGAGAAGTATAGACAGTTGACCAGACATAATAGCCCCCCTCCTCCGCAGAATCAAGTGCTATGGGACGTTTAAATCTATATAATATAATAATTTATATAATCTAAGTATAGTCAGATTTGTTATTCATGTCTCACTAGAAGCGGATTAACCTGGGTGTCTGTAACTATTTTCTGTCACACATACACACACAGGCTGTTTTCGACCAATCATTGAAGGTCTGATTTTATTTATAGACAATAGTAATCGTAATCGATACGTTCGACAAAATATGAATTCAAGATTTAGAAATAGAGGCTGCATAAAGATAACGGAAGGCTGCTATAACAACAACAACAACAACAGGTAGTTAGATCAAAGTTGATCCATAGTTTTTGTCACTGGGACTGGGATAATTTAAATGATTTAACATTTTTCCTTGTGTGCAATACAAAATAAAAAAATAAATTCTCACAAAATATTTAAGAAAAAAACAACAACAAAAAAGTTCTAAATGAGAATGTACTAATTACTATTATGCTATTCGTTAATGTCTAATTTTTAAGATGCTATAGTTAAAAATTGTGTTGTATGTAATTTAAGTTACTTAATATTTATAAACGAACAAATAATTTTATTAAAGTGCCAGCCAAGGATGATGGAGCAGTGACTCCTTCGATCGATCGCCATAGTCATACGTTAACTCTTCACCTTTGTCAATGTTTTCTTTGGCAATTAAAACTAAATGTGGTCGATTTCTGTAGAAAACTGTTTTCGTAATAAGATTACCGTTCCGTGAATGGTTAACTAGTCGGCCGAGTTTACCGGTTTCTGATGTTGCATCGATGCTGGAAAAAAAATTGATTTTTGTTTTGTTTTCTTAATTATAGTAAAATGTGGAACTTGTTTGGAATTTGGGAACCATTTTTGTAATGATTGTTTCTGGAATTTAATTTTATTCAAAAAAAAAAATCACAGTTCCTGCTTTACCCTAATCCAAGCAGGCAGTTTTTACCTTTGGTAAGAAAAATAATTTCAAGCTAGTCAAAAATGGCGAGCAATCATGAACAATTAGATATTTCGAAAGGAATATTTAAAAATCAGTCTTAGTACCTAAAGAATTACAGGTAGGGTCATTTTGGATCAAATTACTTAAAAATCAAGTCCAGTACTTACACTCACAGATAAGCTCTCAAGGCTCTCATCAAGGAAATCGAATTAATTTGCATCAAAATTTATATTTACGTTGGCCAAAGGACTAAAGGCAAGAAAAGTCATAAGTGTTCCTTACCGGGCATCGACAGTTTAACGAGCATATAGACAGGATAGGTGTGGTGGAAGAACCAACCGGTAAATATTGCGACGAATTGCCCGAAACGGTTGAACATTTGCTATGTGATTGTCCAGCCGTGTCCGTAAAGAGACAAAAAGAAAGCCGTCTGGGCGAACTTGTGACTAGTTTATTGATTTTCAGACCGAATGGCAGACCGGAAGGATGCCAAAACCCGAGAAATGTCTAATGGAGCTCATTTATGAAAGCCTGCGGACATATGAGGGCTCTCGTCTTCTTTTTACACTGACACGATAACTATACAGATAAAGTCTCTCCCTATACAAGGAAGTCTCGAATATTGCCAGTTTTTCTATCACCGGACAATTGGAGAGTGATTTCAATTCACTAATGGAAGAACTGACACTGCTCTCTCAACGGACTGATGAAACTAATTAAATGGAAGCAACGGAAGAGTAGGTCTTCGTAGCAATATTTACTTCCGAAGTAAAATATTGTCCAGATCAGTAAATTTTCTGGTATTGTTTTAAAACGACACGAAGATCAACTTCAAGACCTGGTCACCCATCATACCTTAATAACAGCTTCAAATGTGCGGTGCGATTTGGAACAGATATTAAAGGATTTAGCAGACAATTCCTACAGTGAATAAAAATTTACTTACCAGTACTGTTGATTTCTATGTCTAAAATAGTACATGTAGCATCCAGTATTCTCATCTTTAGCGTACAATTGTTCCCGTTCATCGGCCTCATGTATATTAATCAAATCGCCAATGTACTCAACAACAAAGTCACCTTTAACAAATGATCGTGACGCAACGACACCACGTCCTTTTGAGCCAAATTTCTTAACAACTAAACCATCTTCTTGTTCGTTACGGATGGCCGTCTCAATGTTTCGCAATTGCTCTTGTTCGACGGCTTTTTTTGTCTTTCGAACGCTTCGTCGTACCGGAAAGAAATCGGTCAGCTTCGTATTTTTGTTATTATTTGTATTTTGCTGAGCCGTTGGATCGGCAACTGCATTAAGTATAGCCTTCTTTTGGGTATCCGGTGCGGCGGTCTTTTTCGGTGCCACAATTACTGGCGGCACAGTAATATTTTCGGTTTGATTGACGTTCAGTCTGCATAAAATAAAGAAAAGAAAAGAACAGAAAATTATTTTATTTTTTGTAAAGAAATTTCGTAATTTATGTCTTTACCTTCGTTTTGTCTTTGACGTTTTCTTATTGTTCGTTCCAATGTTTAAGTTTGACAATGCAGACGTTGGACTTTTTTCGGTTATTACATGCTTGACTGGCGATGGGCACAATATTCGATGCGGTGTAGTTGGTTTACGTCGTTTACTTGGACTTAGCTCTAGTGATCGTTCAATAACAACGCCACTGTCACACGAATTACTATCCGAACTTATTGACGATGATTCCGATTCCGTAGTACGTAATCGTTGGGAACGTAACATTTTCTCACTTAGGAAACTGTTCAATGGTGGACTTTTCGAAAATGAAAGTAATCCAGGTGGTGTTAATGTGGAAAAATCTATATGCTTATTGATGACAATCGATGATGCTTGATTCGGTGATTTGTCAATGTTCAAATGAAGGACTGGTGTTTGCAAGAAAATATTTGTATTTTGATTGTTGTCATGTGATGGAGATGGTGATCGATTTGCTAGAAATGCATCGCAAGCATTTTCGTCAATGTCATTGATTGGCTTAATAGTTGGTAGATAGATTTTTAGGGTATCATCGACAATTGGTCGTTGCTGTACATGAAAATAATCGGTAATCGATGGTGAACGACATTTAGGTGGAAAACCAATGAAACCAGATGATAGGACTTTGTTGTTGTATTTGTCTGAATCGATCGATGATTGGTTATTATCTAATTTGCAGTCTTTACGCTTTGGACTGGCACAAAATTGGTCGTCTATAGAACGGGTTGATATATGAGTTGTGGCGGCACGTGTTCTTCGACCTGGTTGAGAAAAATATTTTTACATTTTTTTAATTTGCAATTATCGACCTAATTAATTGTAAATATTTTTAGCGTAATTTTGAAGCTTTCAGAAATATTCTTAAATGGAAAGCACATAAAAGCACATTGGACAACAACAACAACAACAACAACAATAATAATAATACAATAAATTTGATTATCCACACACCACCACAAGTAATTCCAACATTTACATTTGAATGAACGCATGCTTAGGTTTAGGAATGAATGGCGGCTGCTTTTACGACGATACAACAGACTATCGACAATACTCGAACATACTACGTAGGGTAAGTTCCAGTTATTGGTTGTAGTCTTAGGTTTTTCAAGTCAATGAGTCTTTCGGCATAAGATAACACTAGCAAGCACCCGGCTTCTGATTAACGTACCAAAACCGATTTATGTACCTCTCCCGTTGTCATATTTGGACTTAATAGAATTTAGAATTTGGAATGCGTTGGAAAGAATAAAATAAATCGAAATTCTTTAAAATAGGTTTTGACAAAAGGTGTGTGGGTGGAAATCAGACCTGATATAACAGAAAACATAATTTTAGTAATGTTAAAAATGTTGCAAGAGGTGATTGATGCCAAAGGAGGTCCGACAAAATATTCGATTTCACTATTATAAAATATGTGGCGTACTTTTGTGACTGTCTGTAAACATAAACATAGGCAGATAAGTATAAGAAAAACCATCATCGTTCCACGTTTCCCTCATTTTCCAGTCAGAGTCATCCTAAATGTTGAATTATTGAATGATAATCTATCAGAAATGTTATTATGGGAAGCTCTTTTACGATGGAACGTTTCCAGGTCCAAACAGCGGCCCGCCAAAAAAATTATGTGTTCCATTGAAATTTTCGATCCATAAAAAATCTCTGCGGAAATTCTGTTGAGGATCGCGATTCGAAACGGGAACCTGTCGTATGGTAGTTCAACACCGATCAACCAATTATAATTAGACGTCAAATCGGGTGCAAATAAAATCAACTTTCAAATATTAAAAGTTAGGGTTGCACCCTGTTAAAATTATATTTTGAGATTTGTTTGATAAAAAAAAAAAGACAGAAGAAGAACGAAACGATTTTAAGGACAACAATTTTTAATTGCTAAATTATCGTTTTGTTCAAAAAAATGTGTCGTAACAAAAACTAGCAACGTACAAGAGGAAAGGCCCGAGAGTTAGGTCTTGTCAGTATTGAGGAAAGCTAAAGATGAAATGAAGAACTGGAACAATGTGAAGACATTAGCTGCAGTGGCATTTTGAAAAAACTTCCGCAGAACGAGTAAGGGACACATAAACATCTTACCAACATTTTTAAAAATCTAGAAAACAAATTCTATATTGTTTAGAGGAATGTGCATTGTGAATCTTTTACGCTCCCTTCCCTCCCCCATCAAGAAAGGGAGTAAGGAACAAATGAACATTTTGTCAAATTTTCCAAAATCTACAAAAATCTAGAGCGGCCAATGGCGACCATTTGCAATTTCATAAAAACAAGGAAATTATGAAAAATACGTCATTGCTTGGTATTTAAATTATCGCATCGATGCATTTCATGTGTATATAAACAAAACATGCAGTAAAACGACATTTTTCTAAATATATATATATATATATATATATAACATTATTGGTACTTAAAATATGAGAGATATGCGCATGCGAATAAATTATGTACTTATTTTCGATGAATTGCTTGTTTAAATGTCCATATTTAAATAAATAAATTAAACACAAACATGATGCGATTATGGTTTTTTTTGTTATTGTCACTACACCAAATTATACTTTTGAATATTAAATAATAATTAACAACGATCAGTGGCACATGTTACGATTCACAATAATAGCATTAAATTATATTTTAAAATTTTATAATAAGAAACACTGAAAGTCGTTAAGTAGGTAATAACTAAGTACCTACTATCTATCTACATACATAACTAACCCATAGTCATAGTTCGTTCGTTCGTTCGTTGTTATTTATTATTATTGCTTAGTTCAGCGAACAAACCGATCACCTAATTGCATTTTTTTTCCAATTTTAAGTCAAATGCATTTTATGCGAATGTGGTTATGGTTGTGTGGTAGTGCAGTTATAATAATCATTTCTCATTAAAAAGTAAATAAATGCATTTGAAAATCTAATTTGTTAATGTTTTTTTTTTTTTTTTTTGGTCTGATGTAAGTGTTTTTCCTATCCAGTGATGATAAACTATTTTAAAATAGACGCGGGCTATTATCTATACTTAGTATTCACAATCACAATGTGGTGTCTAGGTTTTATTCAAACCAGCGGCGAAGAGGTAATGAGAGAGAAAGAGAAAGAAATAGAAAGAGAGATAGGCTTAATATGATAACATCTTGCTGGAAAGTTTCATGGGAATTCTATCAATTTCAAAAATTCCTTAGTTTCAGTGTATGGAGAGCGGTTTTTTCTTTGGTTTCCAAGATCCATTGGGTACTTTTCGATATGTCTTTGTGGTCGGTCTGACCTTTTAGCATTTCTATTCATAATGAATGGCCGGAGTAGAACATTTTTAACCGTAGGATGCAGAAAAACTTATTCTTATATCATTTTATTTAAAATCAGAGGAAAAATAAACAATTCCATCTAAAATAAATTGGGGTCTTGTAATACCCCATATATGTATTTCTGGGTCCCTATAGCACAAGAGTATTTTCTTAGGATGCAATTGTATCAATGAGTTACTCCTTCCACTTTTTATTGTTTTTATAAAATTTTCAGAATTGATCTTCATTTCTTGCCCATTTTTTTCCCGATTATTGGTTCCATTAGTCATTAGTCCATTGAAGTCAAGATTTTTTCTGAATATTATTCTGGAGTATACCTACTTAGATTCCATAAGGAGTAGTTCAATACTTTAAAAAGACAATTTATCGTCATAGGTTCAAATCGTCCCTGAACACATATTTTCTGAGGTGGAATAAACGAATATTGTTGGGAGCACTTACGTCCGAGTTTCTCGAAAATTATCCCAGTAATAACTGTCCTTATGGCGCATGCGTAATTTTAAAGAAATCACCCCCTAATGTTATAATTGAAAGGATAAATCGCCGCTGATGGTGGAACAATGAACAATTATGTATAAATGGAATAGAAGAAGCCCGCTATTTCCAGAATCATCATCGCCAACTGATTGTATGAGTGAATAGTGTTACGAATCTTTTATGTATTGTTAGAAAAATACGTTCCATGTACGAGTCATCATCTATCACTATTTATTCATGCGAAGTGGAAAATCAAAATAAATTATGTAGGGAAACATTGAATGACCTTATTGTAATTAATAAGGAATTTTATTAAATAGACATGTTAAGTATCTATAGTTTGAGTCAGTTTCTGTTGTTGTTGTTCACGATTGTGGCGCAAAAATAGAAAAATCATTATTAGCTTTGATCGTGTTTTGATTCTGGAAAGTGAATGTCATTCAGTTGGCAAAATGGAATATGGAACAAATAAAGACACACCACAAGACATAATAGATAAAACTGGTTTTTGGATATAATAAATCAATTCTCATAAATTAATGTAGGTACTGCACTAACCAACTGCTTAATATGCTAAAAATAAACTAAAGAAGTTGTTAATAAATGATGAAGCCGAATGATGAGTTCAACATCGCACTAAATCATTGCGACATCTTCACTTTAAGCAGCCTATTTGGTTTGGTCTTTTTTTCTATTTCTCCTCAATATTTTAAGTGGATCCGAACCATTCGGTCTCCATATAATTTGTTTGGCTAGTGTAGGAAACAAACTCAAACTGTCTGCCTCAAAGGACAGTTGATTACCACTAAGTCAATCTATGCGTGTCTTGATATGTTTTACTGCAGTCTTTCATAAGAAATCCAGCCTGATAATTGTAATTGGTCCAAAATACATGATTCTTCTTGTTTCAGCTCTACAACCCTGAGTGGATTTTGGTCTCCTCATCAACTTTTTTCCAATTGGGACGGTCTTCCGCCATTTGCTATCAGTTTCTCAGACAATTTTTTTATATTGTCTGCCCATATGCGGCTTACCATTGAATATTGTCTGTGCTCTGTCTAATCACGTGACTTGCCCACCTCAATCTTTGGTCTTTGATGAATCGCACTAAGTCTTCATATTTTATATGATTCTTCACGATATTTCGAGTAAAATAAATTAAGTTCCATATATGTATTGGCTCAGAGAACCTTCACGCCATTTTTGTTCTGTCTTTTGATCTTTGAGTTGGCGACATTAACTACTACATCGGGCACCCAGGCCCAGACACTTTTCCTTTCTGTCACTGTCATTTTGTGTAAATTACTTGAAAGATTATTTCTTCCATACTATCCAAAGACATTATCTCTAGACTTAAAACTATAAACTAAGAAGTGGCTTGGTCTGTCAAGTGAAGACACCGATTGTAAAAGAAAAAACAAAAATTCTTAAGGTGTCCATATAATTGAAATATAAACGATCTGTGTGCGAGATTCTTTTAATTTCTAGAGAGTGTTCATGAGAACAATAATTATGCTGTTTGGCCCCATTGGTCGACGCAAAATTCCACTGATCCGTTCGGATCGAGTGTATTTTAGTTGCCTTGAACTGAATTTCGTGTAAATAATAAAGTCATTATTTTACCAACCAAATAAAGAGATCTACAAGAGAGAGAGAGAGAGAGAGAGACAAGTAAATTATTTTTTTTGCCATTTTTATTTGTTTAGTAACAAAACCAACCAATCACGCGCACCCACTCACTAATTTTTCTGTCCACAATATTATAATATATGACACCAATGTTAAGAGGATTAAGATTAATCGATAGGAAAGAATTCTCTAAGCCCAAAATAATTCAATTAACCCAGAAGGTTAACACCGCCACAACAATTCAGTTGACATAATTTTTCAAACCAACAATTTGTCCATCCAATTAAATTAAATTAATAATAATTAGCTAGACGTGGAAATAATTAATTTTTTAAGCTATAATAATATAGAAACCACATAAATAACATTTAAAGCTTAAAAAAAAAAACCAAAACGTATTATATTAGCCATTATAGCCAAGTCTAGTTTAGTGTCTCCTCTCATAAGCGGTTAGTTTGATGATTTATTATTTTACAATTCAAAAAGTGTTCGAAGAATATAAAAGTTCGGCAAACAAAATTTCGTAAACTAAAAATCGCAAATTTACAAATGTCATCTATTCAAATTCAAATACGAAAAAAAAAAAAACCAAAAATCTAGGTCAAAGAAATGCACAGGCAGAGTGGAATGAACCCTAGGTCTCTAACCAACAATTTACTTATAAAACAAAATGTTGAACAAAAATATTGTTGTTGTTGTTGTTGTTGTTTGCTGGTTGGCTGGTTGGCTTGGCTTTAATGCGCATAGCTTGTGCTTTTGTTTTTAAGTATTATACAATTTAATAATGAAAACAACAACAACAACAACAACAACAACAAAATTAATAAAACTAAATTAAGTAAATTGGGATGAAAACACGACTCAAAAGTTGAATTCAAGTTCAATAAAAAAAAAAAAAAAATTGTTTCTGATATGTGCGCTGCGCAGAGGCAACATTTGTGACAAAGAGTATAGTGAGAGCTACACATTTAGAAATTTTATAGTAGAACTAGCAGCAGGGCTGTGGTAATTATTGCGTAACTGTTATGTATTTATGTATGTATGTAGTTAGAACGCAATAAATTTACTATAGTTCATTTCATAATGTTTGTTTGTTCGGTTTGGTTTTTTTTGTTGAGATTAACAAAAAATAAAATATCTCTCTCTTTCTCTCTCTCCGATTGGTGTGTATTTCATCACTGAATGAATGAATTCTGATGCGTAAAAATACAGGAGAGACTGGTACATAGATGGAATTGACATGAATATGACATTATGACATCGACTGTATGTTTCCCATAAATAAGCGACTCTTGACAAACAAAAAAAAACTATAAATGGAACTGATTAAATACAATCGAGAATTGATACTTACTGGGTGGGCGGGGGCTTTTTTTTCGTCACTATAATAATGTTACTTAATACACCATTAATTTTGGTTCTTTTGTGGAATTAATGTGGCCTAATTGAAGAGCCACCGAAAGACTTTTATGGATTTTATTCTCAAGTCGCAGGTATGTTATCTTTAGCTACAACACAAATGATTAAAATTATTTAAAATATTTTTATTGTTTTTTTTTTAATCTTAACAACTCCATTAGTATCCGTGTTATACTGAACTGTGTTCAGTGAAGCTCAGAAGCAATGAGATGAAAATAAGTATAAGTATAACGATAACCTAACTAATCAAAAACGATAGAGACAAAATGTTAGTTATTGGGAAACAAAATCCCGCCAGTGTTAGGCTCTAACTAACCACGTGAGTTACCGTCGAATTGCGCCTATAAAAACTTTGCCGGTGAGACAAGTTAATCAATAAATTATCGTTTAATGGGGTAATCATAAACACCTCGTTATGTTTAATTAGTTGTTCCAAGAAATTACACGGTACTCGAAATTACTTGATTCATGTTCCAAGAATTATTTCAGTGTCTCTATAACGAGAATGGCTAAAAAAAAAGTAAACGAATACCTATAATATTGTGGAAAAATGCCTAAGTCTATAATCACAATCACCCGTTTAAAAATTATCCCAAGAAATTATTTGGCTGAAGGAATTCCTCTGAATAACCCAGAGCTTAAGTGGAATTATAGAGAATTAATCGAAATTAAACCGAAATCTCTCAGAACGACTGCTAATTTACATGAAATTAAATACTTAAGACTTGTTCCACGAATTAACTTAGAAATAATGAGAAATCATAGAGAATTAATAGAAATTACGGCGAAATTAAACTAAATTCTTTCAGAATGACTGCTAAATTACATTGAATTAAGTATTTAAACCTTGTTCTACAGAACAAATTAGAATTTATGCGCAACCACTGCGAATTAATCGAAATTATGGCAAAAAAAAACGTATCCTCTCATAATAACTGCAAACTAACAGGGAATCAAGTACTTAAGTCTTGTTCGAAAAATTACTTCAGTGATTTATCAAATTTTTCTTCAAAATAAAATTGTGAAAAATAAAAAAAAATCGAATTTTCATCCATTAAAATCTTTAATATCTCATCTATATGACTTTTCGAGTCATGTCAAGAGTAAACATTTCTGATGGTCGGACCCTCAACACTCAACAGTTGCGGATGCAACAAATCAGAATAAAACTAATCTCTAATGTTTCTTTCCACGCTATATTATTTTTTGGTAACAAACAACAACAAAAAAAGACAAAAAAAATTAAATTTACCCAATCGATAATTGTCTACATATGGAATGGATGCCTAAAAAAAAAAGTAGGAATGTACCTATAATCCAAGTTTATCGTAAAAGAAAATAGAGAAAATACGTATATGGGGAGGGTGTCAAAATGACCCCATTTATTGTTCGGTGTTAGATTATTTAATTCGAGCACCTTTCGAGTTTAGATTTAAAGTATTTAGACTGTTTGTAGACATTTTTGTTTGTACGCAGAATATAAAATGGCCATTCAGTGTTGCCACATTTACAATTTGGATTAGCTTTTATTATGATTTAAATTTAAATGTTAATGTTTGAATTACGGCAAAACCAATGGGGAATTGAACAAAGAAAAAAAAACAAAACGAAAAACGAAAAAAAAACCAATTTGACCTTAGAACAAATAAAACCGATTTAATATAAAACATTTTTTGATGTTGTCGTCGTTGCATGTAAGGTAAATAGAAATATAAAACGGAAAGAAACTATTTATCAGGTATTATGTATATATATATATGCACTTGTAAATACATAGGTATGTTCACCACTACTGTGAATTATTTTGTTATTTATTCAGATGAAAAAAAAAAAAAAATTAATAATAAAAATATATGTATAATAAATAATAATAATTAGAGGTATGTATGTATGTATGTATGTAGGTAGGTAGGTAGGCATACCAACAATATACGACACCTATATTTGATAATGAATATTGCTGTTGTTAGTTACGCGCTCAAACAAAACGAAGAATTTTTATTGTACAGCGGGGGCACCCACACAATCAAAGAAAATCGCAGATTTATGTACATTTAGTAATAATACATATGTAAACAAACAAAATTACTCCAGGTACATATATATGTACATTTGTACATAGGTAAGGTAGGTATCGTATAGTGAGTTGAAAATATTAAATTAGATACGAGGATTTTATGTAGAGTTTAAAATATAAATACAAATAACAAACATAAAAAGTAATTTGGCAGCTAATTAAATTTGTAAATTGAGATCGATTATTTCTTTGTTTATAAATAAATAGCTAATCAATTAAAAACAAAAAAATTTAATTATCATAATTTTTATATCCATCCATACCTATAAGTATTGCTGTAATTGCATTTTATTTACCGACTATGATCGGATATTTTTTGTTTTGTTTCCCCCCCTCCCCTTTAAAATGTTGAGAGTAATTTTAGTGGCGACACGGTGGCGCTCGTTGCTTGAAATCACATTTTAGATATGTATAATGATCAAATTGCACCAACCTTAGATTATATAACTTAACAGGATGGAGTACATCGTATACCTCGCATGAAAATAATTGAGAACACAACATCGGG
>JANSTT010020180.1:0-10001 GCA_026745375.1 Platyura marginata | reverse complement strand
GTTATTTATTTAATAAAATGTAAGTAAATACAATATATTTTTAATTATTTACGTACGAATTTAGTGAGCATTAGTTTCAGTAAGACCTTGAAACTGTTAGCGACAGAAATCTGAAAATTTTTGAAGAAAAAAAACTGTTTGGAGGTTATGTTTATTGTTTACTATCAAAAGCGCAGCGAATTTCCTAATACCTAAAACAAATGTGCATCGCATTTGAGAATCGAATAAAAATGCGATTCGCGCAGAAACGAATCGGATTTCATAATTAGGCCCCTGTGGATAACACTCATTCCGTTTCACGTTTAATAAGTGTTACATTCAAAATAAAATGGCAATTTTAATAATTCCGAAAGCGAATCATGGATTGGTGTAAAACAAACAAGTGTTTTTGGGCTTAGTTCTGAAATGGGTCAAATGTTCCTACCATTAAAAAAAACCAAATGTAATTCAATCTTTTATACGCAGTTTCAAATCGTAAATTTCATGAAAAATGAAAAAAAACCAGCCAAGATATATGTTTTGAAATCTTCAATAAAGAATCATGTCAAAATTTTGGTCTCCCAATATTACGACTCATCTATATTTGCCCATAGAAACATTTATAGAGGAACAATTGGAGTAAGAATCTCTGTTCTATTGATCGGAAATAAGAATGACATCCATAACGGGATAAATATAAGTAATAATATAAATAATATTAAATAATATAATCAGCATCAATAGCAATGAAAATATAAATCGGAGGACGACCCACTTGTACAGACGTCACACCATACAAGAAGCTGAGTAGTACATTCTGTTTCCAATAAAATGTATCTTTTTGGAAGTGAAAAGGCGATCAATCAAGAAATACGGTCGTACAAAACAAATTTTTGATTTTTTTAAAGTCACTTACCGAATCTTCTTCAACGATATCTTCATAACGATTCACTCTAATTTCCAATTTTGGTCGATGCAGTTGACTATTCCATATCTCCACTATTTGTTTTATTGCTGCAAAGGTCATCGCATCATCACAATTACAAACATCCAGTAATTCCAAGGAATTGCATAATTTTGCAATTTTTACAATGCCATCTTCGCTTAATTTTTTCGCACTTCGACAATGTAACTCACGTAGATTCAATTTTGCCGCCAATTTTAACAATAGCACTTCATCGATACAATTGTTATCGTTTACTTTAAGCACTTTCAATTTGGTAAATTTCAATAAAATGTCTTGTGTGTCACACTTGAATATTTCTCGTACCGAACGATCAGATATATCGAGTTCTTCGAGAATATCTTTTTCGGCAAGCATTTGCAATACATTTGTACAATCACGTGGACAACTTGGATTATGGAAACTTTTAAGTTTGCCAAAATTATCAATTGGCCAATGTGGCATTGTACTTGTAATATCATCATCCAATATTTCCATGTCCGTCTGTAAATGCTCCAAAAATTGTAAATTTTTATTATTACGATTAAATAGATTCTCTTCAAATGTATCACAACCCATTATTGTCAAACTTTTCAGTGTGTACCGTTGATGGAGAAATTTCTTTATATGCGACAGTTTCAGTGCTTTGCAATTTTTCAAATATAAATTATCTAAACTGATATTTGTCAAAAAACTCCCATTCAATTGTGGACAATTTATCAATCGTAAATGTTTTAATTTTGAACCTTTCGCTGAGTTAAAACAAAATAATTCATCATCCGAATGATGACAAAATTTCAATTCAAAAACGTTCAACTGATTCAGAATGGCATGATTCTTCTTAAACGTAACCGACATATCGTTCAAATATAATTCCTCCAAAAATGTACAATGCTGCATAATTAAATTGAAATATCTTTGGTGCGGCACTAAAATATTGGAATCGCCAATTTTAAGTGTTTTTATGTATGGACTAATACTTTCTAGCAATTTTTTCACCTCCATCAATGTAAGACGGTCTGTTTTCTGTATATGCAGATTAAAATCGAAGTTGACATATTTTTTGTACACAATTTTGGCAATATTCTCTAATCGAACACATGTTGCTGCCAATTTAGTCATCGCAATAGCATCCAAGTTTTCACATATGTATAATAGACAGTCGTCGTTTAATGTAAGTAGCGATGGTTGAACATCAACTTCAACGCTATTAACCATAGCGCTATCAGTATTTGATTCATCTTCTATTGGTTGATGCCAACTATCCGCTGGTAGGCAACGAATTTTCTTCGTTTCATATATATGTTGATTGTAGATAGCCCTGAAAAGGAAATTTTTGAAACAAATTCTATAAATTCGAAGATTAACACACTTACTTTGATGCATCTTTTGCATAGTGAAAAGTTACAAATGCAAATGCAAATTTTGTGCTACTTGCTGTTTTAAAATTCTTATGAATTCTCACAGAGACTACAGGTCCGACATTTTTGGTAAAATACCACTGAAGATCTTTTTTGTCAACCTAAAAAAAAATATTTCATTTTGTAAATGCGACTATCTAATCAAAGCAACTTATCAGAGGATTTTCTTAAAGCCATTTATTATTACCAAGCGTTGGTTTAGATTAATATCCAATCCTTAGTCATCAAAACATAATATCAATTTCCGTCTACTCATTAAACAACAACCCAACAACAAAGAACGACTTAATCAAAGATTTTACCACAAAATGCTAAATCTTTGATTATTAACTGTAAATAAGGAATAACTACCCCATTAAGTCCAATAGTATCGATATGAGATATATTGCCATTTAGGTGTATATGTAATAAACTTTAAACCGTTTGCATCAGGATAACAGGAAACAAAATCTTCTGTTAGGTTTATAACAGACAAATGTGGTCATTTAAATCAAAATCCTTACTAAATGTAGTGAAATTTGGGGATAAACTTTACTGTAAAGATCAATCGAGCTGAAAAAAGATCAGAGCTTGTATTTTGTTCGTACAAAATGTCAATGTCGGAATGATTCCGACTGCTACAGAAGTGTCGAGATCGGAATTATCATTTATAAATTATTTTTATGCATTGTTATTCCAATCTCGACATCTCTCATTCTCTCTCAATCATTGACATTGACATTTTGTGCGAACAAAAAACAAGCTCAGATAGATCCCTGCATGAATTGGTAAAGCAGTAAGCAGGGATGTTCCGAGTGGTACATTTGTAACCTTTTATACCTTAGGTGTTACAATGTTACAAACACCACTTAAATTTTACATTTTAGGTTATATTTTAATTATCAGCAAAATTTAATTTTTTTAAATGCTATGCATATTGACAAATTTATGTGAGATCTTTAAAATTAGTTTATCATTTCTTATCTTTAAGAATATTTCTTTATTTACATTGGCAAAATACTTTGCATCAATTTCAATTTATTTATTTTATTTTTCAATTTACTGCATTGTTATGATATTATTTACTGTATGAATTATGATATGTTATTGTTGCATATTGGGTGCAATAAACCGCAATGAAACCATTATATATGTACATTAGGGTTTATAAGGTGAGGTAGATAAAGATGTTTTTTTTTGTATTTTGTAGGTATATAGAATTTTAACTTTTATTTGTCTTAATACATATTTCATACTGTTTGGGGGTTCTTTTTTAGGAAATACCATTGAATATGAAAATGTTACATTCCGTCCTCTGAAGTTACATTTTAACCCCTCCATTTTGGTACATTCTCAATTTACAAAAGCACAACACTGGCAGTAAGGTGTGAGCTTCAGTAATGAAGTGGTATGACGAAATAAAAATTTACTTTTCGAAAAGAAAAAGTATACTTACACCTGGAGGAATGTTAGAAACATAAACCGTTTTGACTGGAATTTTATCTTCTGTATATAGAATTTCTGGTTTTTCAGTTTTCCATGGATTATGCGCCATAACCTAGAAATGATTTATTTTATTATGTATATTTGAAATAATCAATAATTTATAAAGCATTCATACACAGCCTTTTTATTTTTTAATGTTCACAATAATAAATATTAATTATGAAATCACTAGGGTAGAGAAGAGCTATGCAAAATATATTAGAAATTTATAAAATTAAAATATTTAAAACGCAATTTTTCTTTTGTTGGCATTGACATGGTTTTTAGTACATTTATTTATCGAGAGAATAGAAGTTAGTACTGATTGATATTACCGCGAGAGAATGCGCCATTTTTTTTTCATTCAAACGCTTTTGGATTTTCAAAACTTCAAACCCGCAAGATTGAACACTTTTAAAAATTTTTAAAATTCGAATGACCATAATCTATCACTAGAATCATTGGGAATAAATAAAATGAAAAGCATTCATCAAAATTTCGAATAAATGTTTAAATTGTTTTGTTCAATTTGATTAATTGAACACACTCCACAAACAATCCTAGAGAGAATATAAAGAGTACTAGAATCTAGACTAGAACCCCGCGATTGTTGTTTTGATGAACGTACTAAAAATTTACATAACTTTGATTTGTATAATAAATAAATAAAATAATTAGTGATGTGCAAGTCGATACTTTTATCTAGAAAGAGGAATATGATACCTTTATTTGGGACCAAGTGTTATGGTCCTAGACTCTAGACCTCTTTAAAAAATGTTCAAAAACGAATTTTTTATGATGAATTGTAACTTTTTGGCTCATGAAAACTCATTAAAAAAAAATTTGTAACGGCTTTTTTTATTAAATTAAGCATGAAGTTTAGTATAAACTATCGGAACATTTAGAGAAGGACATATACATCAAAATCGAAATAATTAGTATGTTAGAGCGAGAAAAACGTTTATTAGTTGACTTTTCTCTTGTCAAAATAAAATTACTATATTACCTAATTAAAAATTGCTGAAAATTTATATCCGTAATCCGTAAATCCATAATTAGTGACTTGAATACTATTCGTTGTTAGCATTGAGTACTTGGATTCGGTGAGAGTATCGATTATGTTAATCAGGTACCCAAATAGTGTATATTACTAAAAATAATCAAAAGTTACGAAAATGTCTGAAAATGGGGCTATTCTTCAATCATATAATCAAGAGCTAGTAAAGTGTGAGTTTTGATACCATAATGACATATGCTATGTATAATACTTCTTACCCTTTCTAGTTCTCTACCCTACGATCTTCTCTATTTTAGAACCAGTAAATTTAATAATTTAAAATCCACATGTTTCACATTACCTAAATAATTCTTTTGATTTTAAATGAAGGTCTTTTTAACATTTTCTTCCTGTATTTACGGTTATCTACTATTTGATCTTACTTTTAAACACCGGCTTGACCTACATAACAAATTATTAAATAGCGGTCTTAAAGTAGGAACATGATTTACTAAAGCAAATAGTGAATTTTTGTACTGAGACTTCTAAATACTTATAAAGTAATAATAATTAATAGGGTTTTTTTTCTCTTCAGATATTGAGCAACTAAAAAATCAAAGGGAAAAGCTATCAATATCACTGGAAGCTGACAAAACAGAGAAGATGCGCGTAAGAATTTCATAAAAATTTTAAGTTTTTTTTTAATTTTCTCCTAAAGCTTTCAGGTGAAATTGATGAACTCGACAAAAGATTAGCTAAAGTCAATGAAAATATTACTAAAAAGGAGGAACTTCGAAATGATTTAGATAGAACACTGGAGGAAGCTGATTTAGGTTTAAAGAAGGTTTTTTTTTTGTCTCCTTTTTCACTTTATTAATTGGATTAATAAGACATTTTTCAGATACTAGAAAGTTCTCAGCTAATATTAAGTGTGATTAAACGTGAAGCTACTAACTACAGCAATATTTAAGCTAAGATTAGTTTTGTTAGATATTTTTTTTTGCATGGTCTCAATCTTATATTTTTGTTTTTTTTTTATATATAACTAGATAATTCCAATAAAATATTTTATAAGGCTTTTTAAAATGCTTTTATTTTAGTACCAAAGAAAAATTACTTAATTGTAGACTTCAAACTAAGGCTGTTTTTGGTATATTCTAAACTTTGTCATCTCTTAATGTACAAGGATAGAAAATAAATACTAATATAAACGATGTCCTTCCTAACTGTAAAGAAATCAACAACAACAAAAAACTAATATTACACCGGGCATTACTTTGGAAAAAGACAAGAGCATGTCCATGAAGAGATATAGACTAAAATATTAAGCTTGCGAAGACGAATTATGTGTTGTTACTATGTTACTATAACGACATATGATAGCTCTGAATGCGTGATCAACTATTTATTGGATATGAATATGATATTTAACAGACTTACCTACTCCATGTTCTGATCCTAGACAGCATTTTGAATATCTATGTACTCTGGATATTTTGTGAAGGATTAACTAAGTATTTTGTATGAGCACTTATTCAAACGGCATATACAAATCAAGCTTAATAACAAAAATTGTTCCTTGAGGAAGAGTAAAATTTACCTTAAGAATATTTTCATTAATTATTTTGGATTTGCCAGTTATGTTATAACCGTATAACCGGCTTTTATCGAATGTAAAGGAGAGATTTTTGATTAATTTCATTTCAATTTTTATTTTGCAGTAAATAAGTTAAATTTATATATTAAAAACTACAAAGATCAAATATACAATAAAGAAATTCGAGTACAATTAGAAGAAATACAAGAACACATGCCGTGATCAATGAAAACGGAATAAATTTGGGAATATATTCGCTCAGAGCTCACATTATAATTTTAGACTTTGAAACAATCCGTTTCATTGACAACGATCTGGCGTTCATCTACAACATTAACAAGTATTGCTTCCAAAAATCTTACATTAGATTAGATGAGAATTCATTAAATAATATCAGTCTGTACTTACATTATGCTGATTCAAGACCCAACTATATTGTAAATATATATTTTTTAAGCATGACCGGCTGCTTTAGTTTCTGTCCACAATTTTACCATTTCTTCGGCGTTTTTATAGCCATGTGTTGCAATAACATAGCGATAGCTATGGGGTCCATAGTATGGGGCTTTGTGAAAATAAAATTCTTCTGAATGAAGTGGTTCAATTTTAGCTTTCAACGCTACAATACCCAAGAATATATCATCGAATCTAAAATGGGAAATGTATTTAAAATATTTTTTTCCACTCTCCGTAGATACCAAAGAAGTACAAAAGAATTACCGAAAATGTTTGGTGAACATACTAACGAAATACATTTCAATTAATGCTTCACGAGACAATATAAAGGCACCGGCCGTTACATATGGTGGCCACATATGCCATGGATACTCCTTCAATGAAACATGCCATTTGCTACTTTTATGTCGATGGGGTGCAGACGAAAATACAAATCCCGAAAATAATTTGACATTATTTGGTAATTCCATATCTAGAAGCTGTCGGGTGTTTCGGGAGTGTTGTTCCTTTTTCGAATTTTCCGAATTGGCACTTTTCTCTTTAATAAACTTTTTAATATCATCTAAATGCTTTTTACTTTTTAACGAATTAATATCGGCTTTATCTACAATATTTTGTACTTCATGTAAATTTAAATTAGTCGCATTCAATATATCTGTTTGACTTAATCGCCGTGCTAGTTTTCGTAGTGTTTCATCAGCCTCTTCCAAATATTCTGGATAATTAACGGGATTCCGTACAAATCGCAATACATTCTTTGCCGACACATAGAAATCATCATCGACAAACATATAGAATTTACTACGGGAACAATATTTTATAGCCCATTTTATGCCCATCATTGTTTTGATAGTATTATTGAAGTAGCTATCGACAAACTCAGCCTGAACAATGTCACTGTAATTGTCGACTTCAATATCGATTAATTTCTGCAGTTCATTATTTGTATCGGCTGGTCGGATGCCCAGCACAAAAACAGTTCGAACAATTACGTCGGAGAATCGCTTCTCGAAACCCCAACTTTTCCGGATGGCATTTCGTTGGGCAAAATTTTCCATCGCCGATTTTACAATGAAAACAACTCTTGGCACCGTTATCGATTCATCGGCCATACATTTATGTTTACTATCATAGATGAATGTGTAATTATACCAATTAATAGGATCAACGTCTGGTTTTTGGCCACGTCTCACTTGTCTAGCGTATTTTATCACATCTCCATCGAGAGGATAATTGAATTCACTGTAGAAGTCAACTTCGAATAGGTGAGTAAATACACCAAAGAAGTCTAATGTTATCAGTAGAAAAATTGACCAAATTATATATTTTATACGAAATCTCAAGCAAAATCGGGGTATTAATAACATTATTAATTTTTTTCTGCTTCTAAATGGCTTCCAAAATATTGGTGATTGTTTTGCACAGTTGATCAAGAACACAAAAAGGATGGACCATTTTTGCAACAATATTGGAATCTATTGTATTATTAGGAATTTGAATTAATTTAACATTTTTACAACACATTCAAAATATCAAAACTAGTGATGTGCAGGATTTGATACTTTTAATTAAAAAACTGAAAAAATTATTTTATTTTATTTTGGCATTTTGAATCAAACGCTTTGCTCGCTCTAACATACTAATTAATTATATCTCCCTCTCTCAATGTTGCGAGTATAACAGACATCGATGTCTAATTTAATAAATTTTTATTAAAATTTATTTTAAAGGGGTCAAAAGATTGACGTGTTTTTTTAGTTAATTTGAAAGAAAATATCGGGTATTTAACTAAAAAGAATCGGCGTGTACACATGAAATCCAAAAGTATCGACTTGCACATTGAAAATATAAAAAACAAAACGCATAGCATATTTTTACATAAAGCGGTAATGTGAAAAAAAATAAGATATTGAACTGAGTTTGAATTTTCCTTAATAACTCTAAACGCACTCACAAATAACATTTGTGCTGCCATCATTTTAGTACAACGATTAGTTTTTGAACTACTTAAATATATGGGAAAAGATTGTGTTGGGCGAGCATATTTTATTGTTTTTTTTCTAAATAATTAATGTTTTCGAAACAAAATTAATAAACAATAGATTAATATTAATGTGTCATAATTCATAAAACATAGATAATATACTGGAAAAATGTGCAACAAACCTATTCAAGCAAGAAAAGTTCAACGACCTTAAAAGTCAATGACAGCTTATGCCGTCGCAAAAGAGCTTGAAGAAGGAAAAACGCCATATTATTGTCATGTTTAATATTTCTTATAAATTGGATAATAAATCCATTAATCTGTAATTCAAGTGGTAGTTAATTTGGATAAAAAGTAATCGGCGTTTTTGCTATAACAAAAAGAAATTTTCAAAAAGAAAGCCAAGGAAAAATGGATACAAACGATCGAGGTAATTTTTTTTTCTTTTCATTTTATGTATAGATTGGGCAAGTCTATTGGTAAATTGAGGCCAATTATACCAGTATAATATAAATAGCAAACAAAAAAATAGTTTTTGAATTACAAATCTTGTGTATATACTTGTACATTAATTACATTACCGTAAATGATTTCTTGACATATGCACACAAAAAACTCATTTTAAGATGATCAATAAGGTATGGACTTATGTTCCTAATAATTTTATTTTACAATAAAAAACATCTTCAGCTTGTGTAGTTAAATTATCAATCTTACATAGCAAATTAGCCATATAACCAATCAACATTATGCAAGACTGAATAGGGGTGGTGTATACCAATTCTTATCAGTATTATAATAAATCTTAATCTAATCTGTTTACTCAAGCTACTCTGGATTTTTTTTATATACCAATCAGTCTATTAATAAAATTGTAGTTAAGTAATCCTAGACAGACAATTTAAAACTCGATGATTTTGTGCATTTGGAAAAAAAACCTATGATCTAATTAATTTGGCTAAGAAGCACCAGAACAAATATATTTGAAGGTTAAAATTTGATAATAACCATTATCAGGTGTAATAAAACTCTACTTAGAACCATAAACAAACTATATATAGACGAACATTTTCGAACAACTAAAATGAAACCAAAAAAACATTGAAAAAGATTGCGCCCCAGAGAGGATTGTGTTTCTATTTTCTCTTTTCTGTATACAT
>JANSTT010020179.1:0-10001 GCA_026745375.1 Platyura marginata | reverse complement strand
GAAAATAATTCTTTTGTTTAAAATCTAATCGCACTGAAAAATTATAAACCTTTCAGCCAGGCTCTGGAAACGGAAGTATATAGAAAAACTAACACACGTCTTTCTTCGTTTGTAAAATACATTATTATGACATACATGCCATTAACTATTGTTATCAAACAAATAATATTAAAAACAAATATATTAAAGCAGGATACTACGATTAAATATACCATTTTTATTCGGGAGAAAATCGAACCATTTCTTTTGAAACACCCTGTATAACATATGTACGTTTGTATGTCATAGTAAACAAAACAAAAAACTACTTCTGTCCGCGAAACATTTTTTGCATGCCTTATACACATCTTTTTTAAAAATTTAATTATAGAATTCCAATAAAAAATTAAAAAACACCTTTGTTAAGAGTTGACAACCCTTTGATCATCTATCAATCTATCTAATCTAAAGCATAATGTCTGAGTGAATATACAATTAATTCCAATTTAACTTTAATAAATTTTTATCCATCCTTTCAAATTTAATTACAGAAATAAAAACTAAAAATAAGTTTCCCCCCCAGTCTGAAAATTTTGACACTTACTGGTCGAAAGAATCTCTGTGTAGCATGTGTTTAAAGCAATATATGTACATACATATGTACATATTCGAATTTCATAATAAAGATTATTTGCAAGAGGTGAACTTTTTTAAGAACTATGTGACTGTTCCATTTAGAGTCGATTCTGCCAACTGTGCCTGTGCAAAACTGCCTGTGTAACATACACGGGCGGCCAAAATAAAGGGGCGGTTAAAATGTATTCACTGTTTTTATTATATTGACTATGTAATCCTTTTGTACTGCATTACTGAAGACTTAAATTATATGTCTTACATTTTGTAATTTTATCATACCTAAAAAGCAGACAACAAAATTGTAAAGTATTTTAACCTTCAAACCAGCACGTGCTATGCAAACACCCCTGGGCTATGCAAACACCCCTTTTGCTGGTTGGAAGGTTAAAAGAATTTGTGTTAAATTTAAAACAAAACAAAAATCATTCAGAGGTCGAGCATTTAGGTCAAAGGTCAATAATATGCACTTTTTCCATTATTTTGTTTATAACTTTTGAACCGTTACATTTAAAAAATAACATTATTAAGTAAAAAATTATAGCTGATAAAATTTTCTTTAAAATAACATATCATTTTCCTATATTCAAACTTTAAGTATTAGAGGGAATATTTTTGGAAATAAAATCATTTTTTTCTAGCCTAAAAATTATCATCAAAACTTTAAAATTTTTAAATTAAAAGACAGAAATTATTTACTTTTGTTTCAACAGGTAATTTGAATAATAAAAAAAACTATTTTCATAAAGTAATATAATATGTAACAAGAAATAGTTCAAAAATCCGTCATTTAACATAAAAAATGCATATCTCTAAACGTTTAACATAAAATAATTTTTAAATTTAAATTGCCTTAAAATATTCTCTTTTTGTATTGAAAGTGGATCTCCCTGCTCGCGAAACTAAAGTAGTAGAAATTAACCCATCTTGTCTTTCGTGATCACAAACTGAGATGGATGCTTCAGTAACCACTTTATTAGCACGTTCCACTGCTTGGGTGTGATTTGGAATATTTCGTCAAAATTGTACAATTTGCAGCTCAGGATTTAAAATAAATTCATTTAAAAATTCTTCTTCCAATTCTCTCGTCAATGGAGGTTTCTGGTAATTCATGTTGCTCCATTCAATAAATTCTACTTAATTTTTACCCTAAAAATTTATTTTTGGAATTTCAAACTTTCTTTTCAAATTTGATCTTGCTTTTAAAATTCTTTGAAGTTTTCTAACGTGTTTATTTTGGTCAACACAACATTGCGACCAAAACATTTTCATAATGTAAAAAGAAGGCGTTTCTTTGAATGACCTGGAGTGGTATGATTGAATTCAAATCCGACTCGAAAATTTTTACAACTGTCGGAAATTAAAATCGCATATGATTGAACGAATTTTTCGATCATTTCTGTCGGAAAAATTTCCGATTACTTTTTGATGATCGAAAATTGAAATTCTGTTGTAAAAGTTGTTGGTTTTTTTTACATATATTTTGACATATAAATGGCTGCGTACATTGTAAGAATCGGAAATATTATGATATTCTTCAATCATACGACGGAAAAAAGTTGTCGTGACATTTTCGATTCGATTGCAAATTTCCGATCAAATTCAATCATACCACTCCTGACTATTTCTTTTAAATCCTTTTCTAAATATTCCATTCTTTGTATGGTTTCAAATATCAATTTTAATTTTGAACCATATCGGCGAATATACTTCAATTATAAATGTAGCTAGAGTGACTAACTCACTCGAAGGATTGAAAGTTTCCACATATAGCCGAAAAATGCGGTTTGCGGCTGTAAACCATCTTGCGTGAGTAAGTTTTCCTGGCTTTAGTCTTGGATAAAGCATCATCAAGTTTTCCAATTTGGATACATGTAAAATAAATAATTTCAGTTCATAGATAAATATGAACAATTGGACAATGATAATGACCGACATTGTTGTGCATATTAAAAAATTTAAAAACAACTTAAGCTACGATTAAACGGCATTAACGAGGTCATACGTCAAATTTGCGTCATAATGTTCTCATAAAGTCTCATACCGTCTAATCGTCATTATTATGGCCAATTTTAATTGACAATATTTTAAACAATTTTAATTGTCCATTTTAATTGATCGTCTATGGGACCCTTTAGTGAGAACATTGACAGTGACAGTGACCGTCTAATCACAACGTTAATGAGACTTTTGACAAATGAGAACTTTTGGGGCTGGTGTATCATTATAATGAGAGTGTCACAATAATGAAACAACGCGAATTTGTGACATATCATTATTCATTTAATGAGAGTTGTTTGTATCGAATCGCAGCAGTATTTGTAAAATATTTTCAAAAGTTTGTGAGTTTTTATTTCGTTTGAAGGCTTTGCAACTAAAAAGGCTGTTAAGCAAACCTACGGAGCTTCCACACAAAACTACCCTTCCCTTCATTTTTTTAAACATTTCCCTAACGTTCTTCACCTTTCCCTTTCCCCAGGGGGTCGAAAGAGTGGGTCGATTTTGTCCATTTTCAATACTAAGCAGCTCGTTCACAAAAAAAACGACGTTGCTAGCTGAACGCGTTCGAAAGTTAGCATGTATACAGGCAAGCGAACGATACTTACTACCAAAATTTTTACTACAGTTTTACGATTTAAAAAGTCCAAAACGAAGGACATTTCACAAAAATTTAGAATTTAAATATTTGAAACCAATGCTTCCGCTTATTTTTTAGTGTGTGGAAGTAAAAATGAATTGGCACGATAACTTTAGAATGCATTGTATTCGCAGAGAAAAATGATAGCAGTTGTCGTCTGATCGCAAAACATAATAATGAGATGAAAATGATAAAATTTCTCTGATTATATTAATTATTAAATCTTCATTCTCATTGCAATGAAGTTTTTCATTACAGTCTAATCGTCATTATTTCGCTTAAAACGGAGGAAAAGTAACAGCAAAATTATAATAACTCGCAGGATGATAAAAAAATTTATTTCTATTTACACACATTCTTTAATGTGATTCATTAGACTTATATAAGAAATTTTCTTGTGCAATTCACCCTGTTATTGAGCGATTTTTACTTAATAATACTTAGAAAAATTGCTTTAGTCAAAAACTCGGTTATAGTGACTATGGTTTAAAGTTTATAGTGACGGTAACATGACTTTCGAACACATGTAAACAAATATATCTATAGATGTATCGCTACAATCTTGGCGCATCTGTAGATATACGTAAAATAAATAATTTCAGTTCATAGATAACTATGGACAATGACAATGAACATTGTTGTGTATATTAAATAATTATAAACTTTATAATCAACAAATGGCAGAATAAGGAGATTTATATAACTAAAACACTATTATCTTTTTGTTTATTTTCGGATAATTATTGTTTGACAATGAATTTTATGTTATTTAAAATAAGTGAATTAGAATCTGAATCTAAAAAGCGATTTTTTTTTATTCTGTATTAAAAATGTTGAGAATACATATTATTTTCTTAATATTAAAAAACAATACAGAACAAACAGAATTACATCAAATATAATGTTAAAAGGATAACAAAAGTAAAGAATATGCATTAAGGACACAATTTCATTGAAAAAGGAATTGAATATAAAGTTAAAGAAAACAAAAACCTCAAAGAAAACGAAACAGAATTTATTTGAGGGCACAATCATTTGCTATGTTTTTAACAAAGAAAAAACAACATAATGAATTGTAATATTCAACCGTATAATAATCATCTTGTTTGTTGACATTAAGAATAAATATTTTTTTCCGAGAGAAATTATTTAGACCTGTCCTTTCATCTTGTGGAATCACCAGCACTATTGTACATATACATACATACATATTTCTTTATATTATGTAAAAGACAGATTGTTCATTGTCTTTCATAAATTTCGCCGTCATAAAATGGTTTAAGGATTTATTTTTAAATTTTGGAGTGGGAAACATCGTAAACCATCTTTTATTAGGTGAAAAAGTCTTTGAAAATTTTTACAATAAAATTTTTGAAAATAAAAATTAATTGGGCAGTTTAATAACTTTTTTGGGTGGATATAATTGTGTAAGCTAAAAAATATTGTTTACTAAGCAGGTAAAAATACACAGTAATTTTTTAACCCTTATTTAGGCAAACCCTTGTGTAGACCAATTTGACTTCTTTTTTTTAAAAAAACTATTAAAGAAACAAGTCTGAAATTTTAGGATATTCTCAATGGATCTATTGTTAGTCGATTCGTAGAAAAATTTTCATAAAAAATTCATGTGTGGTCTGCAGACCATGGTGCCACAATATGGTATACCTACTACATAAGGATTAAATGAATAATTGTAAAATTTGAATATAATGTAAAATGGAATAGTTGTACTTGTTTGTACGAATAAGATACACATTGTTTAATTAATTTAATATAAACAATTTATAAGCGTTATAACAAATTCCCCTAAATCTATCCAATTTTATAGTTTTTAAGCTTAAAGGCCTATTCTGGGCCATGAACAATTTTGAGTTCTATGAATGAAAATCAAAGAAAAATAAGTAAGGGTACGTTCACATTGAACGCCGATAGGGCTTGTGCTTATTGCGCTTATGATTTTGCCGACTGAAGCAATTTGAGTAGGCCTTTGGTAAATTATAAAACTTTTTTCAAAATCAAGTAGTTTTAATTATTTTTTCCATTTTTTACATGAACAATTTTCAAATATCAAAATAAGTCGCTGGCATCAGCAAGCAGAAATATAAAAAAACATTCATGTAAGTTGGTAGGCGCTATGTAGGCGCTGACAACCAGCAACACCAATAAGTGTAAGCATTTATTGTGCATATTAAGAATACGTGATGATATTTCTGCTGCTGGTTGTCGGCAATTAGAATAAGAATAACAAGCGCTATCACCGTTCTATGTGAACGTACCGTACTTTGTATTATGTGCGTTCTATGTGCACGTACTATTTAAATTTTATTTTTTTAAGTGTTTTGTCTTTTATTATCAAAATAATTTTTCCGTATCTCACATTTTAGTCTCTCACCCAGTGCCGCATATTAGGCTAGCGAAAACTTCAAAAATTATCTGGTGGCTTTGGTTGTTTATTAAAAAAAAAAACACACAATTTATAACATATTATAAAACAAACAATAATATATTCAAAATATATAAAAAATAAATAAAAACAATTCAATTTTAACAAACCGACCATAAATTAACATAATTAGATTCATTAAATTCTCGTTTACCGAGCGGCCAATATAAATTACAAAATGAGTGAAACAAAAGCAATCTAATTGCGCCCTTTTTTCAAATTTCCCCTCTTTGTTCGTCTATATAGATTTTCGGCTTGAATCGACTTGTAAAGATCATCGAACTCACAAATGTGTTAAGTGACAAATATGTAATTTTACAGTAAATTTTGTGTTTCGAAGTGGTAGTTTCTAAATAAAATTGTCGCACTCTCAACAGCGTCTTGAGCTGTTATTTATGACTCGCTTACAAAAGCTTCAGGCAACATGTTAAAGGGTTGGAAAATTCAGTTAACTTAATTTCTACAGCCTACCGAGCCTTTATGTTAATTCGGCACAGCTCCCACCGCCACCGCCTCAGTGTGCGTCAGCCTTCAAACGTTCAGAAACATGGAACTGTTACTTTTAATAATCAATTATGCCTGTTCCTTTAGTATTCCGGTTTTGAGTTAAATCATAGCCTACTATATACAGCCAGAGCGATATTTACAGTGTGTGTAGATTTAATAGTATTTGTGCGAAGTGTAACGGAATACTACGATCCAATATCAGTTTGCTCCACAACCAAAAAAAAAAGAAAACCGGTTATTACAATTTTTTATTAATTTTAATTAATATTTGTTTCTCGGGAGTATACTTTGTGTAATTTCTTAGCTGAAGTGTGCCTGGCAGCTGTACAACGGGAGTTCTTTGTCTTTGGAAAGAGACGCCGTGCCCGCGTGATTCGTATTTGTAAAAATATAATCGATTCCTTTTCTTAAAATTTTCTACTCTTTTCTACTCTGCAAGGAACCAGGAAAGGAAGGAATAATACGGAAGGAAAAAAAATCCTGTGGAAAAAAAATAGAAAGAATTGAAACTATCTAAGTGATCACGAATAGAGGAAAAAAAAGGAAAAAAAAGGAAAAAAAAACTATTGTTTTCGTTGGCAATTAGTCAGCTTATTAATTTTGGTTCAAGGAAAAGAAAAAACGGATTAGATTAATTGTTTGATCTATCTTGTATTTAAATTTAAAGTAAAAGTAAAGGAAAGAGAAAAAAATTTGTCATTCTTAACTACTACTTGTTGATTCTTCTTTGCCTGAAATTATTGGTCACCTGTAAACCAATCAGAATTATTTATTTTATTAAAGAAGAAAGAAAAAACGAATTAGGTTAATTAGTAGAAATTATTAGTTAACAATTATTATTAAAAATATTAATTAAGTGTATTAGAAAATTAATTATTAGTATTTTATTATTGCTATTATTTATTTAGTTAATGCTTTTGTATTTATGGTATTGGTAGCATAGTTATCTATTACTATTTATTTATTTATTTAATTTAATTATTGCATGTGTGCGTGAATGATTAAATTGCAGTACAGTTATTAATTTTTTTTCTTCTCTTTATTATTATGATGAGTGGCTAATAGGCAAAGTCAAAAGGAGGTGAGTTGGATGACGCGGTGATGTGACCAGTAATTTTTTTTTTGTAGCACATTGCACTTTTGTGCGGGTTGGTCCTCATCGTTATCAGCAGCCCACAGGCCCTTAAGGTTCTCTGGGTTAGTCGGTAATTGCAATGTGCGCTGATATCGGTGAGATTGGATCTTTTTGTTTTCTTTGTGGTCTTGCAAGCTCCCCCGTTACACCATCGTGTATTTTAATTTTTTTTAATATACGCACACTAAAGCAAACGAAATGGGCGGGTATCACACTGGCTGTTATATTTGTAGTAGGTTATGTTTAAATACGATTTTCAGCTATAAGCGCTCATTGATTTTGGGCTAGAATACACTTTTCGGTTAAAACTATCATAAGGTGAATTTAGAGGGAAATAATAATAATTAATAGATATGGCTGAGATGAGCGATTTTAACTTTGGCTTAGAATAGACCCGTAGAATTCAGTAAGATTTTTGACAAAATATGAAAAAAAAATGCTAAACTAACTAAGAGAAAATTGGAGTGAGTTAATAAAAATCTATCTATCCAACTATTTTAGGGCTGAATTTAGTTATTTTAATTAATTTTCCAGTTTAAATATTTTCAACGAATTGTAATCGCAGAAATAGAAGTTTAAAGACAATATCTAAACTTCAGAAAAAACTTCAGAAAAGAAGTTTAAAGACAATATCTAAACTTCATATATGATAAATAATGTATGTACTAGAAGTACCTTCCTTCCTTTTGTATATAAATTAAATGTCAAATTATGACGTTTCTTCATCTGTACATTATGCTAATACAAAAAACAATTTATTCAACAAATTAAACCCATGCATGTTATACTCAACACAAATACAATGTGTCAATTTTGTTCTTAGATAAACTGGTGGATTACAAGATGTATTATATATTTGAAAATTGTTTTTCGTGAATTTTGTTTTAAACTTCCATGTTCTTATTTCAATTAAAATATGCAAAAACTTTTACATTATTTATGTTTCGTACTTATGCGTATCGGTATAAGATAAGCTTTTTCATGTATAGCAATGGAAACATTTTGTTGGAAATTTTAGTAATTAGGATGTACAATTTGCGATGTTTATGAATAATGCACAACATACGTTATGTATATATGTAATTAAGTAATCAAAGTAAAGCATTTACAAAGAATATTATTTAATGATGATTAGCGAAAGTATTCAATTTAATTGTTTTCAAATAAAAATGTAATTAAGCAACAGCCAAATTAAATTATTTAATTAAAGTGATCCATCCATGTGCAACAAAGAAAGAGTATCAAGGGGGGAGGGAGTAGCGGTGTAGTGTGGGGTTTGTTATTTAAAGATAAAACGTTTGCGAGATAAAGCGATTTTTAGTTTTTCTTGCAAGATTGATAACCACTTTGTATTTTTGCCAAGTTTATGTAGTATCATTTTAAAACTAGATAAATTATCTTTCAAATAAGTACACACATAGCTTCTAACTTTGAGCTTATTTGGAAGATGGAAACCTAAAATTTATGTATGTACGTACTCTCGTAAAATATATGCACTTCTACACGATTCAAAAATAATCTAAAATGAATATGAAAATAAAATATTTTTTGTGAGGTGCTTGTAATGGAATGTTTCTTTTCTGACTCTTTATTGATATTAATATTGTTGGAAGATTACCATTTAATATTACTTTTAATTTTGAATTGTTGATTTTTTGAAAGAATGAAAAATAAAAGGAAATTTTCCTTAAAACAATTGCTTACAAAATGTTTGTTTGTTCTTTTAAAATAAAACAAATTGACATCCAAGAATTATATTGATACAAAAAAGAAAAAAATAAGAAATTTGTTGTGCTATACATACTTTTTCACAAATAATTTCAAATCTCTACTATGCATAGTATAGCGTTCGTATATATTTACATATACAAATACGTCTTCAAAATAAAAAGTTCGAAAAAGCAATTAAGAAAAATGGAAGAATTTCTTTTATTTTATATTATAGGTACTACCTCTATACTATATCAATAGACTATTTTAGGGGCGAACAATAAAAATTAATTAACTTCTGAACGAATCAACCCTTCTTTTTCTCGTATTTTGTTTTTGGCGGCACGTGGTGGCTATACTTTACTATTATAAGTACAAGAAAATTTAAAATAAACACCTCTTTCCTTTCGTCGTCTTGGCATTTTCCCCAGAATAGATGTAATTAAAATATGACGCCATAGTCTCAAAGTTGGTGTTAAGTACATTACGTTTTTATTCAATTACAAATCCATTACATAGCAGAACGTTTGAAATATTTTCTCCTATTGCTGCGTTGATTTTATTACAAAAAATGAAATTACAAAATCATTAAGATTAAAATTTAATTTAGTTTTTGTTTCGTTGAGAAGGCCTTCATATCACTAGGATAATGGTTTACGTATAGGCGAAACGATGACTAAACGAATTGGTCTTGGAAAATTGGAAAAAGTGTATGGATTTTGAATATTCAATTCGAGTTTGAGCACCTATACTATATTTTTTATTTTTATAACCGTATGATGTTAATCAAGGGTATTATAACTTTGGTATGGAGTTTGTAACGCCTCTTAAAAAATTTCAACACTATTGACTTTCTCGTGAAATTCTAAGTCGAATTAAGCATGTCCGTCCGTCTGTCCGTCTGTCCGTCTGTCCGTCTGTCCGTCTGTCCGTCTGTCCGTCTGTCCGTCTGTCCG
>JANSTT010020178.1:0-10003 GCA_026745375.1 Platyura marginata | reverse complement strand
TGCTATGATCTATTTTTTCATATTTTGGCAACCTATCTCCTTGAAAAACTTAAATTTTCGAGCCATTTTTCGATTTGGTGCTTCAATTCATGGTTTTTTACCAAATTTTTTTCTTCTTTCTGCTGGTAGGCCTTTGTCATAGCGTCGAATTACGTTGTAAATAGTTACCTGGCAGATTTTTTTCCTTGACCGTTTTGTCCAAGCATCGAATAAAACGCAAAACGTTTTGAAACGCAACCTTCATTATTAATAGCTTCATTAAGACAAAATAACTTTAAGAGAGATTGAAAATAAAAACGAAAACACAGTTTTAAAATATTTTATTTTATAATATATTCATTACTTTTAATATGAAGCTTTAAAAGAAACGAATTTTAATTTTGAATGCGAGCCGCACTTGACTCACTCACTCAATTTTCCGCCAAATAAACATTTAAATTTACTGTCTATTTGACCTTCCACAAATTGTATGCGTAGACAAGCCATTGCATTGGTATTATGTAAGATCATATAATTCCACAACTCATATATTTAATATGAACAATTTTCACACTTCCTTTCAATGATCTAGTACTTTTATTGGTATGATATTTATAGTAGATGCAACACGTAACATTTAACGTAGCGGCCACTCTATAAAATCTATTATAGTAGATTTTATAGAGTGGCCGCTAATTTAACGTGTGTACAAAAATTCAATACTTAATTTGCAGTAGATTTTAAAAAGTGTATATACTTCACAGTAAGTTTGTTTTTGTATTCCTGAAAAGTTACTGAAATCGACATAAGCATTAAGCATATAAGCTATTTTAACTTTTTGCTTCAGTAATTAATGTATTTGATCCCAAAAATCACGTGATCTGACCCGCAAGTAGGTTGTTTACCCTGACTCTTTTTATTATTTTGTCCCAAGAAACCACATGACCTAGAAAAATATCCTTTTAGATTTTTTGACGTTTTGTTATATGTGTTGTGTCAGTGTCAGTCAAAAAAAAGTTATTTTTACGTGCGGGCGGAAAGAAGAAGCAGTGCGTTTTATTGAAACAAATCTGTTTTAGGTGAAAAGTTTTTCAAGAAAAAAAAAACAACGAAAAACTTAACAATTCCACAGTTTTGCTATTTAACTGGTTGTCCGTGTCTTTTAACAAATCGATTTCCAAAAGTCACCGCGTACAAACTTACCAGCAAGAAATAAATAAAACGTCATCAAATTCCAAAGAGGTAAGTCTTCTTTTTATGCAGTTTTTATTTAAATAATTATTCATAAGCATAATCTATATTCAAGGTGATAATTAAGTTCGTTCATAATGATTTATGCATTTCAATGTTGATAAATTACAAACAATACCGGGAAGTGGCATTTGAATGTAGTGAATCAGATGATGATGGTCTCATACCTACTGATAATAGAATTGATTTATCGCAGGGTGTTATTATATACTTGATTCATGACATTATCATGTTTTTTCCCCCCCAATTGTATTATTTGTATATATGCTATTGCAATCATTTGATATAAATAATTTGGAAGATATGCGCACTTGAATTTTTGATACAGATAATAAAAAATCAGGCGATATTGCATTGTGTTACGTCACCAAAATATAAGACGCCAGCTTAATCATTGTGGATTTACCTACCGCGTTAAGAATCATTAGATTTAAATAGTGTGACTAATTAGGTTCCTATCTATTCCTATACAAGTATTGACATCGTACGATTTTTAAGTGTGCATAACAAATGTGTTAAATTAAAAATAACTTGATTAAATTAACGCATTTCTCTGTTCTATACCTACCTACATAAAATAGGCAGTGTGGCGGCCTTTTATTTTGCATACAGTTTTTTTTTTTAGGTCATATTGGTTAATTATAATTTTGTGCAGTGTCGGGGGTTCTTCAATTGTGAACAGGAAATAATCGAGATATATGTACATATTTGTTGTTTACTGTTTTTTGTTGCAAACATTTATTTATCACTGTCCAACGGACAATGATTATTGGGATTAAAATTTACAACCGTAAGTAAAATATTAAATAATTATGTTATTATACAAGTAAATTGGATAAATTGTGTTCATTCATCAAAGCCTTTTTGAAAATATATTCAGTAATAGTGAACACACATGCATAGGTACTTCAAATTCATTAAGTTGATCTATCTACAGATTAAATATATAGTAAATATGTGTTCTTATAAGTTTATATTAAAATATACCTACGTACAGTTTCATTTAACAATCTACTTTAAATTCTGTTATTTAAGGTCGAGAGTTTTACCCATGTACATATAACATTTATGTACATACTTATGGTATGTAAATGTGGGTCTAATCTAAGCATTTCTAATCTTTTCCACTTTAATGCTTTGAGACACTTGAACCTAATATGCACATATTTGAGATACACTAGAACACTTTAAGATTCTTAAAATCGTTATACTGTTGACAAAATGGCCTATGGCTAAAACTAAAGTTAATCTGTTAACCGGAGAATTTAATTTTGCTTCAACTCGTTTTACAATGGGAACTTGTTTCGATTAAACTTCAGTTTACATGGCCACTTCCAGAAGAGATGGGATGGTTGGAGGCGGTACGGGAAACCCCCCGAGGGACTTTTGTTCTGGAGTAACTGTCGCTCGCGTCTCCCCTTTTTCCTAGGAACATTTAAAGTTTGTATGGGGAAATGTCATATTTTAACTTTTTTCGCTAGGTTGTTTACGAAAAAAGGGTATATTTTTCCAATTCCCTACTCCGGGCGTTACTAAATTGAAGTTTAGTCGAAAAAAAAAATCACAAAAACAAATAATAATTTATATTTTGTAGACATGTACTCCAACTTTGATCTTAGACAATTCTTTACAACCGTTAGGAGACATTTCTATAGTATAGACTATAGAGCTATGGCTTATACTACAAAGAGTTTGTATGAATTATTAAAGTTTCTGAATTTTATACTCAGACTAACAGCCCACTTTTTGACCGTGAGATCTACTACCAGACTAGATGTTCCTCCAAAAATAAACCTTTTTTGCCTTCATTAAAGTTATTTACTATTGGGTATGAAGAATGGAAAAGAATTTAAAACTAATTTTATTAGGTTGAATTGTCGCAATTTGTAAAATATTGATTTTCGAGCAACAATATTTTCTATCAAGGTATAGAAATTAAATTTACCTCACAAAACCCATATAAATGTTTGGTCTATTTGATCTAGTAATGTAGAACCGACGAAATGACTCAGTGGTAGAGGTAATGCCTTTGGAAAGGGAGGTACCGGATTCGTTCTCTGTCTGGGAGTAAAATATTAAGTGTTTTTCTCTTTAACGGAATTTGAGCTTTGGACCGAGTGGATCCAATTCTACTTAAAATCTGTAGGTCCGCATAATTCCAAGGAATAATTGCTAAAAATTGTCGATTCATCAAAAGAAATATTCCAAATGTTAGAAAAAAAAATCATCTGTCCTCATATTATGTTTCTTTATGACTCCCATTTGTTAACAAATGGCTGAATTATGAAAATTTGTGGAATTTGACCAGTTACAGTGTTTTCAATTGAAATGGTGTAATAAAAGTACAAAAATTGTAGCCCGCTGGCTGTAGGTGTAGGTACTATTTGTATTTTGTATTTATTTGAATGAAAAATACATATTTATGGCCAAAGGCCATGTTAAATATATGTAAGGCTAATTTGACAAGAACTACTTAATCGTAATTTAGTAGAAATTCACAAAGATACTGATACATTTTTTTAAATTTAAGTTTGAATCTTATGTTAAGATGAGATAGCAACAATACCATATGATAACAATATTAACTATATTATATGACAATAACAAGATGAGAATATATAACTATATAACAATAATATAACTATATAACAATAATTCTTGAATACATTTTTAATTGTACGTATGATGTTAAACAGTGTTAAATTAATTTACAAGGCTTTACTATCAAAACGGAAGCCAAACTATTCACAACGTAAATCTGCTTGCTAATAATTCCAAACGATAAATAAAAATCTAGAACTGAAAAAAAAATTTCTCTTTTAAGTTCTCCTAATTTATACGCCTCCACACTTGCTATTGTATATATAAAACAAATCCGATACTTTAGCTTTAGAAATATTATGAGCATTTAGCATTTATGTAGGTACTCTTAAATATTTCTGAAGGGCTTTTTGGACCACTACAATTGGGTTGACGAAATCAAAACGATCAAATCAAGCATTTAACACATTTTTGAACCTGAATGGTTTTTTTTAAAATTTTGGAGTGAAAAAAAAAGAAATCTGGTACCTTAGTTGCGAACCAATTACTACATAATTCGGAATTTTATATAAACTTAACCTTAATCTATCTGTGTATGTGTAGGTATATTCGATTATCGATCTTAATTGGCTTTATTATCAATAGAAATTTATTAATTTGTTGATAATATTTAAGTAGTTACTCTTAAGTTAGGTCTTATTGTATTAGATAACCACGATGCCACGCAACTACATTGTTAATAAGTTGGAAGTAAAGTGATCCAAAAAAAAACTCTGCCGTTATATTGCTGATTTTTTTTTTATTATGATTTGGTTTCGAATTCGAATGTAATACATAGTTATGAGTTCAATAACATAGAAATATAAATTCTATCGGAATTTGATTAATTTTTTTTTCTTTTTTCTTGCATTTCCAATATTATATATATATTTTTTTTAATTTAAATTTTAATGAATTTTGAACAGGTTTAGTTTATTGTTGAATTTAACTGAAACGGCATGTGGTCTTCGAATATTTAAAAAGCAGCAAAAATTACTAATAATTTGTAAAAGTATGGCTTGCTGTTAGTTACATAGAAAGTAAACAAATACCGATGGCATGCAAACAATTACATTTGTGGCAAAGAATTAATTTTTTTCCATTTTGTTTATACATATTAAACTTTTATAGATAATAAGTAATATATCGGACAAATTTTCCACTTCATGGGCATGGGATCGTCCGATTATTTTTATGTATATAAATTCTTTATGTATCTGCATATTTTTCCGATCGTTCATTAATAATTTGTAGTTTAGATTTGTTTTTTTTATTTTTAAAATAAAATAAGACGTCAAGAAATGCGTATATATACTTGAGATAAATTAAGACTTCGCACGTATATTTATACATTGTATGTATTTTGGTATAATGCAAACATTACATAATTGAATAAATCGTTTTAAGTCTATGTATTAGTCTGATAAACTTTGTTACGTTTGTTTTAATAAAACGGTAAATATTTAACAATGTAATTTGTCCACATACGCAAGTAAAGGCTTGTTATCATTATTAACTACCTATGGGAATTTTTATTAATATTTTCGAATTATCATTTTGCGAACATTTCTGTAAAGTTCATTACGAGTTTTATTATTCATTTTTTCAATGATGTTAAATCATATTTTTATAAGTTTGCTGATAAAAAATATAGTCAAGGCTAGTATAGGCTCAGGCCTATTGGGTGAACAGACAGGACAAGGAGGATAATTTTACCTAAAGGAGGACAAAGAAGGATAATCCACAGGAGAACACAATTTTTGGGGAGGACAAAGTCGACAAAAGGAAAACAATCTTTCTCAAAGCAGGACGTCTGGTCACCTTAATAAAAGCCAATTGTAGAAATATACCTACTCCTATCAGACATATTGTAATTTTAAATACAACTAGACAATCAAATAAGATGCCAATATCGATGATTATTCGACAGAAAGCCCTAAGATCAATTTTTTCAAAAATAGTTTTTTTATGAAATTTGTTTTACTTTAAACGTTTATTTTACACTAAACACTTTACTAGTAAATGTGCACGTAAAGGAGTTGAGAGTGTTTAATGTAAAATAAACGTTTAAAGTAAAATATAAGCTCGTGTCACAGTGTTCAATAAAAGGAAGTTATTATAAAATTTTGTAATTTGGGATATTTGATATCTGGCAACACTATTTTACTAAAATTTCACGAAAAAATATGGTTTTTTCCCGCTTTTTAAACGTTCTCTTCGTTGAAATGCTGCGTAAAGATATTTAGTTTTTAGGCCTTTTGTCAAATAACCATCGAATGTCATTATATGGATGTTTTTTGCTACATAAGTAGATAAGCAGCGTATCTGGACTTAATTTGAGAGCACCTAATCCTTAATCTTTTCTTTTGATCCCAGATGTCCTTTTTCATCCCTTTAAAACAACATTTTTTTTGTCTGTTTTATGGAAAAATAATTTATGCGTGAAGACGTTAAATTAAGATTTAAGCCAATCAATAATATTATTGTGAACTAAAAACCGGAAATTAGGCAAACTGGTTTTTAATAATTATCAATTTTCTATAATAAAAAAAAACTGACTTAGCAATGTGATAGTTGTTGTCATAATAATAGTTATTTTTTTAAATTTCAGATCAAAAGTTCATTTGCCTTATCTAAAAATGATTTGGTTTGGAACCGTTAATAAAAAATTGACAAATATTTATACATAAATATACATTCACAATCACACTATATATCGTATACATGTATTTATATTTATAGAATAAAACATGAAACTGTTGTAAAAAATTAATTTGAATTTTACATGGCCATTTTATTACTTATTAGTGATTACTGTTAATTTTGGGCAAGTTTTATGATTTATGTATTGTATAAAATGCATATCCATACATACCTAATATAATGTCGAATAATCCGGATATCTAAAGTCACATTTTTGATGCATTACATCATATTTGGATTTAGTGGTACTGCATAAATATGTATGCGTAGATATTTATATACAAATGATAAGATACAAAAATTTATAATTAATCAATGAACAAAAAATTCATTTAAAAAAAAATTAAAAGTCGATACACGAAACACTTCTTGATTTCTTAACCAGAGAGTCATATATCTACATAGCATACGTATGGGTGTTTTCTACATTTAATGCCGCTTTCGATTCAATGAATTATTATCAAGCTGTTTCTTCCTATACTACATATAACGTAGTACAGATTGGGGCTTATTATCGTAAATTTACGGATCAAATTGTTACTCTAAGAATAATCTCTAGACAAATTTGAAATAATTCCAATAGCCTCTAAAATGTATACAGGTTTTACGGAGTTTATGGTCACATTGTAAAAACTTACCACTAAAAACGTGACTGATGTTAATTAGAACGCATTTACGTAAAGTTCTGTTGTGGTTTTTAAAATTTGTATTATGTCTGTACGTCAGAGGCGGCTCGTGAGAATTATTGATCCCATCATCAAGGTACTATTTTTAAAAAAAACTTACATCATTTTGATGGAAGAAAATGAAAAAAAAATTGGTTGTTCACAAAACATCTTGACCGTTTTTTTTGGCGGTTTTTTAATTCTCACGAGCCGCCACTGCTGTACGTCGTATATTATCGATAGCCTTTAATTCATCCATCCGATTTATTTATAGCGTTGATCAGTTTGAAAGCATTTTTCCGAAGCGTAATTGTGTATTTGGTGAAATTTATTTAACTACCTTGGTTTTTTGTTCAACCGCTTTTATATATAAATAATTTAATATCGAACTGTTTGAGAAATTTGGACTCGGAAGGAACAAGAAATTTAGTAATTCCGCAATACCAAACTCTATTTTTCATTAACGGAATACCTACATGGAATTTATTGCCGACAAGATGTAAGAGTGAATAAACCCTAATCATACCAGGTTATTTTTATGATAAACAAAACATGGAGATATTTTACTTAGTAGTCAATTTTACTCCATATTGTACATAGTCACACATTTATTTAATTCATAATTATAAAAGAATTTAAAATTTTTCAAAATTAAATGTGACCCAAAGTCACAACCTGGTGTGATTAGGGTTAAGGAATGATACTTAGTCTATTTTGTAATTTTGTGATTTATACATTTTATAATTGATTAGTTTTATTTTATTTTTTCTAATTGCTTATTAAAGTCATATTTTTGAGTTTGGTTAAAATGCTTTATATTATGATTAACTGTTCATTAGTTAAGTAGAACTTAATCAATAATTGTTTTTAATACATCCCATTTTTGGTTCCTGTGTGTTTTTTCCGGATTGTAAAAATGTTCTCTATTCTAAAACTCGAAAAATTTAAAATTGTGACGTCATATTCTAACGGATTTTTTAGCGTAAATATTCGTTGGATTAATAATAAGAAGGGCTTGCAAAAAAATAAATTAAATCCATTTCGAAAAATTACGAAGAAAGCCACAAGGAATTTAAGAATAGGAATAGAAAGTTATATTGCCTGAGACAAAAAAATCATTTTTTGAGCTAAAAAAAACAGTCGAAAACAAAGAAATCGACAACTACGTAATGTTGTTGTGGGAGAAAAAATATTTGTTTCTCTTTTCCAGTTACAAAACATTTTTAAAATGAAAACTCTTCTTAATTAATTTAATTAAATCATTTATTATCATTTGTTACAGGTTATCAAATCATCAGTACCATCCAATATTTATACAACCTCTGTATTTGCGTATATCATCAAATTGATCAATGTTTTCTGACAGCAATTTAAAAAAATAGTTAAACGAATTTTCTACAGTGCACCATTTTCCCAGTATATTTATTTGTGATATAATTTTTATAAAAACCATAACATGGAATTAGCATCTCTGCCAATTTTACCTGCTGTTGTTGCATCAGCATCGCCAGCCGTAGCACAATCACCGTCACGAAAACGACCCCGAGAATTAGCCGTTTCGGCGAATTCGGTAGTGATTTCAAATCAAACAATTTCAACATCAAATGGTCACTATACAAATGGAGTAGGTGGAAATGATAAAGGATCATCATCATCTTGTTTTCAGTACAGAGATAATCATAAAAGCGATATTGTGGAGCCACCAGCCATTGTTGTTACAAGTACTATTGAGACAAATGGCTTTACTGCAAATGGTAATCCAGCCCATATGGTGAGTATTATGTTTTAATTATTCCATTATTTATTTATTGATTATTGACGAAAGTATATTTAAGAGACCAGGGTTTAAATGATATAATATGATAGCTAAGAGATTTATTCCATATAAAGAACTAAAAATGTCATAACCACAAAATTCTGTAACGTATATCAGAGAAGAGAAGTTAACTAGCTTAACAGACATTCTTTCTTTATCTCTTTGATATGGAGTTTTTCACTTTATGGTAGCAGTTCTTTAAAAAGTTAACGGAATTAAAAAAATCTATTCAATAAAGCAACAGCCAGAATTTACCGAGTTTGTGGTTGTTAGTTTTTAAATAGATAGGAGCGGAACAGTTTTTTGAGTAAAAAATTATTGCATTTCTTAATATAAATATCGAATATTGGGTGTTTGTGACTTTTTCGAATTAAGTTTTGAGGAGCGCTACTGTAAAAAAAAATCGGAAATATGTAAATGAAAATATTTTTGTTGTACGGAAAAATTTTACACTATACGATTTGTGAACCTTGCTGAATAAAAATTTTGCCATCGTGGGAATGTTCCAAATACAATTTCCTCAGAAACAATGTTTCCAATTTTTATATGAATTTTTAGTTTTGAATATTCCTTATATACAGTGGTGTGCAAAAAAATAAGTGTAAGGCCTATTTTGTATGAAAAAGTCGAAATTCAATAATTTCTCCTACTTGTTAGTATTGAAAACTGAGAAATCTATGAATGCAATTATTCTTTATTTTTTGATCCATCTTTAATGCTTATAGAACCCCCCCAAACTAATTTGTAAATACAAAAAAGTTTTTGTTTTTTGTGTTGTATAAAAAGAGGTTTCTGATTGACCGTTAACCCTTATAGAACCCACCGTTAACCCTTATAGGAGCAACCATAATAAAATGATATTAAGTATCCATTCCTTCCATGAAATTAAAAAGGGGTGTGGAAGGGAAGTCGTGAATCTTTTAGTTAGCAGCCTTTTTTATACCCGTATGATGTTAATCGAAGGGTATTATAACTTTGGTACGGAGTTTGTAACGCCCCTTAATACTCA